>VYXH01000022.1:20707-36615 GCA_013397275.1 Burhinus bistriatus | reverse complement strand
TGGGGGTGTTGGTAGATGAGAGGCTCAACATGAGCCGGTAATGCGCGCTCGCAGCCCAGAAAGCTCACCGTATCCTCGGCTGCATCAAAAGAAGCGTGGCTAGCACATTGAGGAGGCGATTCTGCCCCTCTACTCCACTCTCGTGAGACCCTACCTGGAGTACTGTGTCCAGTTCTGGAGCCCCCAGCATAAGAAGGACATAGACCTGTTGGAGCGAGTCCAGAGGAGGGCCACAAAGATCATCAGAGGGCTGGAGAACCTCTCCTATGAAGACAGACCAAGAGAGTTGGGGTTGTTCAGCCTGGAGAAGAGAAGACTCTGGGGAGACCATTATAGCAGCCTTCCAGTATCTGAAGGAGGCTTACAAGAAAGCTGGAGAGGGGCTGTTTACAAGGGCATGTAGTGATAGAACGAGGGGTAACGGCTTCAAACTGGAAAAGGGTAGATTTAGATTAGATCTCAGGAAGAAATTTTTCACTCTGAGGGTGGTGAGGCACTGGAACAGGTTGCCCAGGGAATTTGTGGAGATCCTATCTCTGGAAGTGTTCAAGGCCAGGTTGGATGAGGCTTTGAGCAATCTGGTCTAGTGGGAGGTGTCCTTGCCCAGGGTATGGGGCCTGGAACTAGATGATCTTTAAGGTCCCTTCCAACCTAAACCATTCTATGATTCTATGATTTTATGATTCTATGTTCTCTTCAAGATGGTGAACAGTCTTACTTGCAAAGTTCCTCAGTTTAATGAGACTACTGTGTGATCTAAATTATAATAAACTGAAATATAGTATTAACAAAACCAAGGTGAATAAAATACTAAAGAAGAAAAAACAAAATGCATAGTAAGCGAACTTTTTAGCTGGAAGAGAGGGAAGTTGGGGATCAAAAAACTATGGTCCAGTTGATTGGCAACATGACCTTCGGCAGTCAAGAATGCACTTTAGTTTCCCACTAGTAACCTTGATTTCAGTCAATGTGTATTACATATGCACACAAACAGAATAACAGTAATGATTTGAACCAGGTTTGCTTAAAGTGTTACTATCTTTGTCATTTGTATAGGAAATCTATATTATTGTCCTGACAATGTCAAACATTAAAGACTGATTATCATTCTATTTTTACACAGACCTAAACCAGTTATTTCAATATCACATACAGAAGAATACTTTTTGTATGTTCCGTATTCACTTAGATTATTATATCTAAAATCTACTTAAGGAAATGTTGTCTTCAGTCATCTTCAGCTTTTTGCCGCTAAGAAACACTAAGCACATAATTGACACAGCATTTTGCATTCTCATAAATCCTTATGTATTCCTAAATATGGTAGCACCTCATACGGAAACTAATCTGCACTTAGAAATGGCCACGAGCCTGGAATAACCTTCTAGGAAAACAGCTGTACCAAGCAAGGTCTCTTCCAACAGCAGATAACACATACGTATGAATTCACTTCATGGTCAGCTATCCAATTTCATATAAAAATATGAGAAGAATATTATTAATGGGGTGATTTTTTGCCTTCTCTAGCATTAGAGGCAAAATTGGGTGGCGAACATGCACTAAGCAACTTCTCACAGAGGTCATCTTGTGAGGGATGGATTCAGGAGGTGAACATCAAATGTTCAGGCAAAGTACTGCTTGATTTAAAGGATTAAAGTAGCTTCTTGGCAGAAGTCCTTATCTTTCCCTGTGAATAAGGAATGGCTAACGAGAGAAAGAGAGGCCTGATCACCTCTTTTAAGATAAGGTTACATGTGCACAGGTATGACAGCACAGATAAATCCTCATCTAATATGTCATTTGAGTGTTTCCTTTACAGCTGACAAAAGATTTTGGAACTTGAGTGCCAGCAATATCTTCTAAACACTAAATACAGAAATAAATAATTGTTTAAAATTGCTGAATCTTTTTAGGAAGATACATTCCAAGACCATAAAATCTGAATGATTTTTGCATAGGGAAGTGACAAGTTACAGTAGTTTACAAGAATATTAAATAATGAAAATTTTATTGTCACAATAATTACTATTCGCATTGTAAATACTTTTACAGAGCAAATACACCTTCTATCACCTGCCATGACCTAGGCTCCCATTATGTTTATATTTGTGCAATGCCAGAGGTAGTAAAATGAAGCCTGCCCTAAAATCTTTACTGTCTTCATTTATATTATCTGAATTGACTACTCAGCTTTATTAACTGCAATGTCCTTGGTATATGTTATTTTCATTGGTATACTATTTACATGAGCAAACTTAAGTTAATAATGACTTTTCTGGGACAAGATACATGAAACAAAGAAGTATTATATGAAATGACAGAAGCTGTCAAAGGAATAGACTTTACTTCCGTAAACATGACTAAACATGAAATAACGTTTCTTTTGCTCTGATCTTATTTAGCCTGTTTCCTAAGTCCCAGTGCACGACCCCCGAAAAAGGAAAAGAAAGGAAGCCTAAATCACTTAAGGTAGGTGTTTTCTTGTGTGCCCTTCCATTTTGTAAAGCCTAAGCAATAAACTCTCTTTCTAAAAACATCTGATGTATTAAAGAATTGAGACAAATTACTTAAAGTTATTGAGTACTGAAAAGATGTTTGTAGGCCCCTGATAATCTGCCTTTATTGAGTGGGTGTTTTTTGCTATAATCACACAAGTCCTTCAGCAGTTTGCTGCTAGGCATTTTTCTGGTCTTTCACTGCAGGCAAAAGGGGACATTAAATGGCAGGTTAATTATCTTTTGCTGCCATATTTCCCTGCATTATATTATGCTGTTGTTAATATTGATATGATAGGAGAGGCATATGATGGTAGACACTAACTACGCAGTGCTGGTTTCAAACACATATCTTTATATTCCCATTTACAAAAAAAAAAACCAAACACAAACCTGTTTTGCTTCCTCCAATATATTCCTTTGAACTTTTGAGTACTTATGAGTGCAAACTTACTAAAATATTGGACTTGACAGAATTGTGGCATTTTCACATTAAATACTTAAACACAGCTCCAATGGGAGGAAAATTAAGAAATTTTAAGTAATACCTCAGACATCAGACTGAAAGGGATGCCTCCTCCATGCTGCCACTTGCTCTGTCCTCTGCACAAATCTTGTTAAGTCCTTTGCACCCAAACTAGACCCTGCAATAGGTGAGAGGGAGAAAATTCAACGTGGACAAGTTAATTTCCATGGGAAAACTCTTGAAGTCACTTTTGTCAGCTTTTTATATAGAAACTAGATTTTTTTTCTTTTAGAGAAAATATACAATAGTTTAAATTGGAAATGGTGAGGTGCTTCAAGCATTTTTAACTCAATTGTCTCATGTCTGCGCTGTCCTCAACTTATCAGCCTCTTGTGCAAAATTCAATTGATTATACCAGTCTTATGCCACAGTTTGTGGTCATGGATCCCTATTAGAGATTATGAGCCAAATTTGCAGTAAACAATGATGGTTGTACTCCAAGACTTCCCGTTCATGGTCCAAGATAAGGGATACAGTCTCCACTTGGGGCCTGGCCATGAGTTGACATTAACAAGAAACTAGCAATCTAAAACTCCCCTGAGGCACCATCACAATCCCCTTATTGAAAGATTTCATATTTTAAACATCCTACTTCACCTTGGGGGAATAAAAAGAGAAAAGAAAAAAAAGCTATTTCATTGGCAGAAAGCAATTCTGTGTGCATGTCTGAAAAATGTCATCTTTCCATTGGGAAAAAAACCCAAAACAACAAAAAGTCCCCCCTCGAGTTTCCTGGAAGCCTGAAAATGTAATGCATTTGTCTTATCAGCAAGCCAGAGATCAAACCAGTGTGACCAGAGTGCTGCAAGAATCAAACATTTCCTTCAGGTATCCTTGGGAACAGACTGTGGCTATGGCAGCTCTGCTCACTTCTCCAAAGGTGTCAGTATGGGAAGGAAAACGACGGGGAAACGGGCTGCCTTGAATCCTTCAAGGTAGCAAATGGGAATAAAAGGAAAGGGATTAGGAATAAGACTACTTAATTAGTGATGTTTTCAATACATGGAAATTAAGGTGGTTCTGACAAACAGAGGAAAGATAGTTTCACAGTGCAGGTTAACCAATATTTGCTTTCATTGCATGTATATGTTTGTCTTTTCAACTGTTTGCAAGATGAAGTCTGAAAGTTTGTGACTATGCACTAAAAAAACACACAGACATAATTCAGTGCAGAACTTCCCTGATTTTGGTTATTTTCTTCACGTCTCAGTGAGAGAATCCATGGAAACACATTCTTGGACAAGATGATCATTGAAATGTAAGTCTGTTCTGTGATACTTATCAGACACAATATTTATAGCCCCACACAATTTTATACACAGAATGGCTTCTAAAAGGAACATCAGAAGAGCTCTGCTGTAACAAAAGGCACTAATTAATGTATGTGAAATACTTTTCTCATCTGGATCGTGTGACCTATTCCAGTGGCAGGGATGCTGTTGCCCCCTCGTGGCTGCCCTCGCAGCACTGCTACGGCCCTTAGCAGTGGGAACAGGGAGCTCATCCTTCTACGACAGGCTTCATATTTCACTGGCTCTTCACCTGCTTTTCAGAAAAATTAACAAAGAAATTAGTATTTCATGGAAGCAGACAAACTGGAAAGAAATCAGTGCCAAAACAAAAACACACTGAAGTGATTTATATCTCTTTAAATTGTCATTTCATTTCCCTTTTTAAAATAAGAAATTAATTAAAATTATGATTCAAAACCAAAATTACACAGAGAAATTTATTTTGTTCCTAAATCTTTTGTTTAAAAACTGAAATTGTCTGTGGAAAATTCTGCAAGAAATCCTTCAAACTGATTTTTCTATGGAAACAATTCCATTATTCTACCAAATCTAGTATTTGCTGCAAGTTACCATGGTAGCAAAACAGCAATCAGTGTTAGTGTAAGAGTAGACCAATGTTATTCTGTATGATTAGATCTGTTTCAAAGCAACTAGACAGCATCCATACTAATGATCTTTAAGTATTAAGCATTCTACTTGCATTTTAAAATCACATATAGATTTTTAATTCCAGGAGACAATCAGAGCCTGCTGGAGCAACGATGGTGTCTTCATTTATATTATAGAGGAGGCAAACGTAAGATCAAGTGAGTCAGATGAACTAAAGAGAGGAATCACAGACACAGTGATGCAGGGAAATGTCTCCAGACAATCACAGCTGTGACAAGTTTGTTTTCGTTCATTTGAGAGAACCCTGGCCACAGCCTGAAAATCGGGCCAGGCAGGTTTCCTCCTCAGACAAGGGAGGTCACTGTCTGCTGGAAAGTTAAAGGCCTCAGAGCACTGCCTCCACCTTCCCCCAAAGCTCTTCATCAGGAGGGAGCTCCACCGCTCCTGACCCGTGCTAAGAGCCGCCCCGGTACTGCTCCCCTCTCCTGCAGAGCTTTGGGCAGCAGTCACACCCCGGCATGCTCCCAATTGCCCCGGAAGTCACTCCCCTCTTCTTGTCATGTGGTCTGTTGTGATTGGCTGAAAGGAGCGGCCACCACAGCCCACCAGCTTACCTGGAAGTACATCAGACCAGGAAGTCACTTCCCTCTACATGGGGGCTGCCACGTTGTTTTAGAATCACAGAATGATTTGGGTTGGAAGGGACATTAAAGATCATCTAGTTCTAATCCCCCTGCCATGGGCAGGGACACCTCCCACTAGACCAGGTTACTCAAAGCCCTACCTGACCTTGAACACTTCCAGGGATGGGGCATCCAAAGGTGCCATTCTATGACATTTTTTCTAAACTGCCAGCTGATTATGCAGCAGTATGAGAACACGTGGGGCATGACTGTAGTGAAAATGGTGGACACGGGCTGTAAAACAGTGGCTGAAACAACACAGCAGACCTTGTGTACTGGGGAGAAGTGCTTCCTGCGATGACCTCCTTCTGGGTAAACAAGAAGGGGTGGCTGGTCCTGCCGGCCAGTCACAGGGCTGCCAGGGGACACGGGAGACCATGTGGTCGGAGGAGGCTGCTTATAGACAAAAGCACACCAAAGACAGGAAAGCTGTCCATGGTCGGAAAGCGTAATACACTAACCTCTATGCAGCACATCAAGTTACTGTTTTGTTTTTTCTGATTTTGTTTTTTTTGTTTGTTTGTTGTTTTTTTTTTTTAAGGCAGACATTTATTACTGTGCCTAATATAGCCAACAGCACGCTGAACTGGAAATACACTCAGAAAAATATCCTTGTAATGAAAACAAATGAGACATAGAGATAGAAATACACAGTTGTTTTAAGACTACTTGTTTGATCTTCTTCCAAAAGGGCAGCTGTAGTGCCACTAAGTCATCTATTGTTTTTCTCTGTTCAGAGTAACCACATCTGGGTCCTATGAACTGATTGACTGACCTTCGGTTTTAGCTATATTGCAGGAACCAAAACCATGTTGTGGAGCACAGGTACCTGCATGGTTTTCTGAAATTCCAATGGTCAGCATAACAGCGTGACCCACCGTTAGTCAGAAATCAGCTCTCACTCATCGTGCTGGAGGCAGAAGCATGGAGAAGGGAGAGAAATAGTAGAGGAAACAGGTAAGACCATACTTATTTGGCTTTACTTTGGCTTAAACTGCAGTTGTTTTCATACTTTAATGTACCTGCTTCAGGTACCATTGTTTTCAGGTCATCACAGGTTGTCTTTGCTGCTGTTTCACTTCCTGGCTGAGTATATTCACATATCGGGACCCACTTCTCAACCTCATCAGTACTTTACCTGTTACTGCAAATGTTACCAAAATTCCTTCTTAACACTCAGAAGTATTTTGCTTGAAGTTTACTGCTTCTATTTCAGACCTGAAGAAGACTTGTGTGTCCATAACACTGCCTGTTTTGTTTCCAACTATATTACTTTGTCTCTAAGAGCTATCACTTACAAGCTGTGCCTTGCTTTAAACAAATCTCTGTGTTTCCATGTAAGTTATCATTAGGAGCAATGTTCCTTCCTGTGGCAGTACACAAGATAATGGAAATTAATAGTTTGCTGATTGTTAACAAATAGTGTTCAAAAAATTTGCTTAGTTCCAGTCTTTGATGCTCCTGCAATTAGTTAAAAATCATCAATGATCAAAAAGCAGGGATGGGTATGTTTTTATAGTATGTATGTGATACTTGTAGATATTATAAAAACCTTTTGCTACCTGCCTGAATGTTTTTTTCTGAACACAGATGCTCCCAACCACAAGTGCTGTTTAGACGATAGAAGTGGGATGAGCTGCAGATTGACTGAATTCACTGCAATGCTGCAAATAGCTGCTGCCTACAGAAAAAGTGGCCAAAAATATGTTGAGGCAAGGAGAGAAAATGTAGTTGTGAAAACTGAATGGCGTAAACAATACTTATCTGGCCCATTCACATATGCCTGCGTGGATTCAGAAGTGAGGATGAGCTTGTAGGGCACTGGCAGGGGAATGTGCAAGGCCTGGTTAAGGTTTGGAAATAACCGTAGTCAGAACAGGTGGTCCTCCCTGCCTGTGGGCTCCCACAGTCTCCACTGTCTACCATGGTGTATCGGGCCGCAAGCTGCTCTATTTCGGCCTTTTCTGGCATTCACAAGAAGCACTCTCCGGAGGGAATAGTTTAGATATCCTTGTATTTTACCTATACTACTTCTGTTCTTGGAAGCAACTTGACCCTTGGGTTATAGTTCTCTGCTAACACAAAAAATTACTCTACTTAAAGGAAACTTTGAAATGATAACTAGTGTGATGGGTATTGATGAAGCAGTAATACTCTTTTTTGCTTCACAAAATGCAGGCATTAATTCATCCAAGAACTGTGCTGGTAAAATATTTAGCTGAAGTTTTATTCAGAGGTTTTTATGACTGACAAAATGTGTGTTTCGTATAGTCAGGATGTTTCTGTCACAAAGCCTGAATGTTTTACTGACAATATTCAATCTTTCAGAAAAATTAGCTCCATAAAAGCAGTCATAAAACAATAGTAAAAGGAATTTGTCTTTACATGAAAATATATATCTCGAAACAAATAGTGTTAAGCAAGGGAGAGAAGATTTACAAAAGCATTGGTTCACTCACCAGAGGATTTCTTCTTTTTAATTACATCTGTCAGACTCAGTCTAAGAACATGAGAATTCAATTTGCTTAAATATGAATTTTATTGGTATGAAAAAGGATTAAGAAAAAATAAAGACTTTTCATTCAGTCTAAAATGAGGGGTTTTTTTAACTGATAAGCTTGATGACTAAGGAACAACTGCATTTTGTTTCTTGGTTTTTTACATACTAACAGCTGTTGTAATTTTGAGCCACTGCAAAATGATGCATGGCAGGTGTTCATTAAGAAGCTGATTAGTGTCAAAAACAATTTGCAGAACTTTTTTTCTGAAAAAATGTATCTCCATTTAAGGTACTATCCTGTGATATTAAGACACATTGTAAAAGAGATAGTTATGGCAGCATAGCACATTGCAAACTGTTTTCCCTTCTCAGAGTTGGTGAGTGAAACAGTACAATGATATGCAACAACTCCTGGGGAAGTAAAACTACCACAGTTTTTCACATAATACTAGTCTATTACATACTAACCACCTATGATGCCTTATATTTCTAGCAAAAGTAGGATATGTAAAATGAAAAAAAAAATTATTGGCCTTGGTTAAGGCCATCTTATAAAAGTTACATGTTGATGAAGAAAGCTTGAGTCTGTATCCAAGTGAAATGGAGGTCTCTGTCACAGAAGGATTCAGATATTCCAGCCACCCATATGGATACCAAGTCTGTTGGAAGCATCTGGCCATCCAGCTGATGAGCAACGATATTGACAGCTATTCTGCAGAAATTTACCATCTCTAGCAACAGGAATTTGCAGTTTGCACTATGCCGTGTTCAATTCATATTCAAGTATCTGTATTAGGGTTGCTGTCATCAAGCAAAAATATCTAAGTGTTCATGAATCAGCAGTTGCTTGTGGTACTTGCACTGGCAGTACAGATGCAATGTACATTCACCCATAACGTTAGGACTCAACATAATCTGTAGCTGGAGTCAGGGAATCATGTTTCCAAAATAAGTATACTTTTTGTACCTCTGCATACCCAAGGAAAAATCTCTAAAACACATGGCAGAAATATTTTATCTTTAAAAAAAAAGAAACAAACCCCAAAGTAACAGTTTCTCAAACAACAAATACTGTTTTCTCTTTTTGACATATTTTGCATTCCGAAGGGAGCTAACTTGAAAATATATGTCCCTTTTCTTCACACATGCACACGCTTATTTTCAGCATTGCTTCCAAAATTTTGTTTTCAAATTCTGGTTCTGTGCAAGGTTCATGATCCTTTTTGTATTCTGTATTTCCAGCCCAGTGAATTTTAAATTCTCTGTTCACAGTAGTAGAACAGCAATGAGATGACTCTAACGTGCCCTTTCCTATTTTCCTTTCTTCCTTCTTACTAACAAAATAATAGTTTATAAGCACAATATATTTCTGAGAAGTTGGAGCTATTGATTTGAATTCCCTCAGTAAAAGGTGAAATGTGAATGTAAAAGAGCTCAGGGCTGTAAATGTTGAAAGAACAAAGAATGCTCTCTCATATCCCCGAGTGAAAAATTCATTCCTGTTCTAGACTGTGGTGCACAATAAAGTAAAATTTGAAGCTCTGGAAAAAATCACTACTATCTGTTTGTAAGGTAGAACTGAATATGATTCCTGCTGCTCTGTTGCTATTTGTTCATAAAGTGGAGCCAGCCCTCCAGTGATGTCTAACTTCTGATTTCTGTGTCCTGTTGGATTCTCTGCTGCAGTAGGAACAGACAATGCTGGAAACTGTCAATTGCAAATGTATGTGTCATGACTAAAAACTTGAAAGGAGGATTTCTTATGAAAACAGGATTGTGTGCTTTTTTTTGTGCTGGTGAGTGGAAACAGTTGACTTCGTGACCCCTTTAAGATGGTTGACAATTGACTAGGAAAACCTGCCAAGTCCTTGTGAAAACAATATCTTTCTAGGCATCCTTTTAAACGTACTGTCACCAACCACAAATATAAGCAGAGCAAACTGACAGAATTACTGGGTGTGCCCACATACTCACTGTACCCTGTGTGACCTCCAAGGATCAACCTGCAAACCAAGAGCAACTTCCCTCCTCCATTGCAAGACCTACTGTTGTAACACTGTAGCAAAAATGTAACAACTCTCAGTGCCCGACCTTGTTTGAAAGTGAAAACTGATTTCACTCATTCAGACACTCTAATAACCCTGTGACTTCACCAGCATGGAAGCACATGTGTCCTCAAGGTCTGGCCAGATTTCAGTCAGCAGGATGTGCACCCCAGTGTTGTGGTCAGATTCCTCATGAGACACAGAGGGCACAGGACTCCAGCTGACTGGACCTCATCGTGTCTTTTGCACTTTTCTTTGTTTGGGGACCCTGTGCTTGCTGTTTTCAGTATGCCTTTCCTATACACTTTAGAAGCTGACAAGTCATTCTTTCCATCCTCTCCCTCCTCTGTGGGTCACTAGGACTTGTTCATTACTCTTTTGTCTCCCGATCTGGGTGTCCGGAGATGCTGCATCTAATTGTATAGGAATCCTGATAACCTTAATCTAGGTGCAGTTTACACGTGCCATTCTTACAGCTCTTCTTGAGGAACTTCTTTTTGTCCTTTACCCACTGCATGTTCCTATTTATTCTCCATCCCTGCAAACCTTCATATTTCTATTACAGTTTTCTACATCACTACCCTTAGTGGTCCACTACACTGCAGTCAGAGAATGATCCTCTCACTACTGCAAAACTAAGGAAAGGAAGGAAAGGAGGAGAGAAGCTTGTAGAAGCCCGTTTGGAGTATTCAAATGTATCCAGTGAAGAATTTGATCCAAACAAACTCAAATGTTAAGTTGTAGTAACCATTAATAATGTCTACCTGTGTATTCAAAATTCTCATTGTCCAAATTTTCTTCTTACAAATACTGTGGTTGAATTCATGCCCACTACAGCTTACTGGCAATTAAAGTACTAGCTGAGTACTTAGGAAATAAGATTTTGATGGACATCCTATGTGTGCTTGGTCAAATTGCTTATGACCCATTTTTTTGTATATTTAGACACCAAGCAGCACCAAGCAGCAACTAACACCCATTGCTTTTCCCTAAGAAATATTTCCAAAAATTTTGGCCTTAATTTTGCTCTTCCAAACTTTTCAATAAATGAAATAGGAATACAAGAAAGTGTTTCTCTATTGAGGGTACTTTGAAGACAAAGTCAGGCAAGAGGGAAGTGTTAATGTACTGTAAGTGATTAAGAAATATCAGTGATTTGCTTAAATCTGACATATACTTAGGTAGACCTGTCGAACTTGACCTACCGGAAGTATTTCCTTTATCTGTTTATAATTCAACGTATGATCTTTGCTGTTCTCATTCTGTCTTTATAGTTCTTTATAAGATATAATGGTTGAGTGTATTACAGTTCAAAACCCATCATGATGATCAGCTAATTAAGTTGCATTTTACTTTTGTTGCTTTAGCAGGTTAACATGATTCAGTTAAATATGCTGAAAATCTTCTCAATGCATTCAAAATAACCTATTTTATCATTAATAACTTCAATAAAGTAAATTCTATTCTTGCGAGGTAATTTATAATCATCCAATCTGCGTCTTTTACAGAACACAGTTGTAAATAACTAATGTTGTTAATTTACTTTTTGTGAAATTAGTATAACAGTTCTTCCATTCATGCCATGACTTGCATAAGCAGCTCCAAACCATGGTCACTGAACAAATTGCACTCCGTATCTCCTAACTTCCTGAGCTGTGCAGCTTGGTAATGAGTGTGTGCCAGGAAAAGAGAAGTACAATATATTCTCAGGCAAAAATCTATAGAAAACATAAATAATAAACCTCATTTTTTCCATCAATCCAAAACAGTGAATTTCTAAAGCAGTGTATGAGGGCCTAGTTCTAAATTAGCAGTAAAATGATGACAGGTAAAAGGGTATGTTCATTGCTCAGTGGATAGGAACAGCTATTGACAAACAATACCAAGGGCCAAAGCATTTATTGAGGTTTTTTTGTCAATCCTAGCCAAAGAAGATCTCCCAAAGATATTTGTCTAATATAATTAAGATCAGTAAAAACAGGGTAAAATCCTGGTCAAGAATACGAAAAAGGCAGGCACATATAATTTCTTCCATATTGTTAGATTGTTTTGATTTTTCATCCAGAAACTAGAAATTTTTAGGCTTAATGTGAGATTCATAAGCAATATTCTGTGGAGATACATTCCCTTCTGGCTTCCTGACCCCATAATTTGTCCATCATTCTGAACATACATGCACGTGTGCACACACCCCATGAAGTTTTTCCTCAAAGGACTGAGTGGGGCTCAGGGGGCCTTGAAGGACTTTGGAGTTTGAACTCTCAGAAAGAGGAGGACCTAGAAAATGAGAGCTTACATTTCTTGGGTGTATGCTAACCATGCTATCCATGCTAACTGTAGCTGACATGCATATCAGTTGTACAATTTTTTATATAGATACTTCATATAAAGGCAAGTACCAACAAGTTTTGCAACAAAACTAATGAGGTCTTACCATGTTTTTTAAAGGAAAAAAAAAGGCAATCTTCGCTCAGGTGAAAACTGTGAAGATACAGTTGTACTTCTTGTTTCTTGTTGGCTGTGTTTAGGTGATTCCCCAGTCAGCATCTGTATCTGGAGCTCCTTTCACTTTCTTTTGAGGAACCTAGCGTCTAACTCTTTAATTAGTTTGGTGATCTCACACCTAATGCAAAGATACTGCCATCCATAGCTTAGAGCTACCTCAGAGGGGAGTAAAGACCCCACTGACTCCAGTGTCTACAATGCTTAACATCTGTTAATTTCATTGGCAGTTTGGCACTTAAATGCTTTTAAAACTCTGCTTTATTTTTACTAGGTTAAAAAAAGTCTGACTGAATTTTGTTTTCTCTCTACAACCTTTCATTATAGTATTTTAGTTTTACATCCAGTGTCGATTTTATACCACTAGTGAAAGTTTTAAGACTTTCTATAGTGTAGGTTATATACCTTTTAATACAGCCAACAGACTACAGCACTTAAAATCTTAAAGGTGGTGACTCTCAGTTTTATAATCTGTCAGGTTACACAATGCATACTGCCACCACTGCTTGCATGCCACCATGTTACTTTAAGATAATGGGCATATGTTAAATTAAACACATTTAAAATAGTTCCAAGCTTAATGTCTATATGTGGGAATAGTTATTTGAGGCATCAACCAAAGTTTTGCTGTTGTTTTTTAAATAGCTTCACAAATTGAAGGAAACGTTTCAAAAAGGCAGCCAGAATGTTTCGCTGTTCTTGCTTCAGGCACATAAATGTTATTTCCTCTGCAATGTCATATATTGACCAACTGAAACTTGATAAATCAGAAGATAGATTGCAGTGGAGCTCTATGTATTTAAGCATCAAGCTGATCCATAACTTTCACACCAACCAAAAGCCATTTCTTGTCAGTGCTGTCCAGAATATATCCTGACAGTTCAGTGGGAGTTTCAGTGCCATTTATTTTCAAATCAATACTCAATTACTAAGAGGAAGATTCACTCCCTTGCCCATTTTCAAGATGAAATTATGGACTAGAGCAATAACACTTAGTCAAGGCAAGCCACTGTCCATTAACTCATGATGCTACCAAAAACCCATCCAGACACTTTATTAAAGCTCAGTCTTTTTTCAGCTTTTAATTAATCATTGTGAAAAAGGCCTTTCACATTGTGACTGATGACCAGAGAAAACAATTTTCTCCTAACTGCCTTTTAATTTCAACTCTGGGAGTGCTCATTGACTGAATCTCACAACAACCCATCAATGCTAGTTTTTAATGTGTTTTCTCCTTTGTTATTGAGAAGAATGGAGTGGCAATGAGGCTTTGTGCTCCTCTTCATAACTCAAGTAATTGATTCAGTAAATGCCGCACATTTGCTAGTGGGTAAAAAGTGCTGTCAATGTAGATAGTAGGTACCATATAAATTACTCCATTAACAGGAAATAAAGCTATTTACAATTTTTAAAGTGTAAAGTGTAAGTGGCTTTAAAAAAAAAGAAATGAGTACTACTTCTTACATGTCTGTACAGGCTTTTTTGTGGTGTAAATGCTAGTAATAGGATACAAAGGATCAGAAAAAGATCAGCAGACTAAGGCTGCAATGCTGCAGCAGCATGCCTGTGTGAGTAGCCTATTGCAAACTGTTCTTCTTGAAGAAACTCAAAAGTAACTCTTGTGGAAAGACACAAAGTACTCTTCAACAGTGGTCATCTCATAGCATAAATCCTGTTTTATATTTTGGTTCTTTTGGACACTGGAGGATGAGCGGTGAAAGAAACTTCACTAAGAAAAGGAAAAAATTGACTTATAAGCAAAGAGGTGCACTGTGCGTGCAGAAGCTAAGTATTCACTGAAACTACTTTGTATCTTCCAGAAATAGAATTTTCCCCTATGGTTGACAGTGAAATCCAGGAAGTGCATACCTGCTAAAGCAGTGCTCTCATCAAAGAACAATGGATAAAGTATAATGCCACAAGTAGATATACTAACTGTATATGCGATTTCTGTCCTAAAACAGTAAAAGATACTTCAAGATAATTTTATCTTTGCATGTTTATGTAGGATTTTTTATCTAAGCATATGTATTTGTACTCACTTTCAACTAAAAATTCACACTCTAGTCACTCAGTTTTAAAAATGGGTTATGAATCACCATAAGTTCATGTATAATAATATAATAAAATATACTACGTTCATATGATAATTAATATAATAATAATGTAATAGATTACTGCAGCAGCAGATGTGACTGTTCTGAGACCCTAATTTAAAGATTAGGTAGCTTCTTAACTTTGAACTTTCTTAAACTTTTCTGAAAGTATTCCATCAGCAATACTGCTATGAAGCTAAGTCTCCTGATTAAAGACCAATTGCATTGCAAAATACAAAATGTACTGAAATAAAGTGTTTTCTTGAAACAGTCCAGATTGGTGAACCTTGACACAGACAATGGTCTTTACATGAAAAACCATAAACATATGACAACATTTTAATAGTCTTAATCTGATCTAGAAAAGAATATTTGTGAGCATTCTCCAACACATAAGACCTGTACAGTTTCTGGCACTGTGAAAGTAAAAGGAAAAGTTAGCCATTTTATCAGTGCACAGTAGAAAAAACAACTGGAAATACAGAAAAGGTTCACAGAACCTAACACAAGGACAGTCTATTAAATGCCAGATTGAATTCTTGTATACCATAAGATGTTTTATTTTGCATGTTTACTCTTTCACTGAGACCAGTAACTGCTGTTTGTCTTTGTATGCAAGACACTGAGAACCTGCCACCTTCTTTGAAGTTTGTATCAAAGGCTAATTACACTCAGTGTCTTATGCTAGTTCCAGTTTTTCTGAATACACTGAACTATTTGATGCTTCCTTTTTAAATACCCACTATCACCATCACACTTTTTGCTCACAATTACACTGTTTTTTCACCATAATCCTTACATCTTTTTGTGAATTATTCTTTTGAAAAAACAGATTCAGCAGGTATGGCCTGTCTGTTTTCAAAACCAGTGAGAATTCTTAAATTTATCCCTTCACTTTTTTAAAGCCCTGCCATCCATGGATTCTATTCTGATTTTTTAAATCAATTTTAATTATCTCGTAATTTTTAATTTGTATTGATTGTTAATGATTTCCTGCTTTTTTATTTTTGATATATCTTTTTTTGCCTCTAATTTAGCCCTTGATTTTACCACAGAAACAAATAAGCTTTTAATCAAAGTTATGTTCTTTCTGGATTATGAAATAGTCTTTTCTTGGCCATCCATAATTCTCAATTTGGACCTTTTTTTTTTTTTTTTTT
>VYXH01000021.1:252126-270350 GCA_013397275.1 Burhinus bistriatus | reverse complement strand
GAGCCAGCGTTGGTGGTCCCCAAGGAGCTCTACCACCAGGGAGGAGAAGAAATGAGGGAATCTGGGCTCTCCAGCTGCGCATGGTGAGACGGGAGCCGACACCAGCCCCCCAGTCTGCATTCAGGGACAGGCTCAGCTAGCGCACCCCGCAGGGGAACCCCAGACAAGGTTCCCACGGGGCAGCACTGTCCCCACGCAGTCCAACCCCAGAGCATCCTCAGCGAGGGCCATTTGCCCCCTAAATACAAAGGAAGAAGTGGTGCAGAAATTATCATAGAATCACAGAATGGTTTGGGTTGGAAGGGACCTTAAAGATCATCTAGTTCCAACCCCCTGCCATGGGCAAGGACACCTCCCACTAGACCAGGTTACTCAAAGCCCCGTCCAACCTGGCCTTGAACACCTCCAGGGATGGGGCAGCCTCAGCTTCTCTGGGCAACCTGGGCCAGTGTCTCACCACCCTCAGAGTGAAAAATTTCTTCCTGAGATCTAATCTAAATCTCCCCTCTTCCAGTTTGAAGCCATTACCCCTCGTCCTATCACTACATGCCCTTGTAAAAAGTCCCTCTCCGCCTTTCTTCAGGACTGGGCATTTTGCAATCGATGGAGTTGCTTAATTTTTCCAGGCTGGTGCAGTCTAAAATGCAGATGAAAATACCTCCCAGGGGTGTCCTGAGGCTTTAATGAGTATCACAGAGATGTCCTGAGAGCAGCACTGCAGTCCACATCCTCACAGCCTGCCTGACGGCACAGACCAGCGCAGCACCACCCGTTAAAGTTTGAAAAGAGATTTTATTTTAATTTCTTTCCACTAGTTGATGGATCTGATTCTGTCTTTCATGTGTTTTGTAGCTTGCAAATTGCTCGTTGGAGCACAGCAGGCACCAGGTGCGGGTGCTGGGCTGTGGCTGTGCCGCCGTGGTGCCGGGAGGCTGCGAAAGCCGGCGTCACCAAACCCTTTCTCGTAGCCCCCAGCAAGCACCTTCTCCATGGTGAGAATTCCTTCCTGCCCTGCAAACTTCTGAGTTTTGGGGCAAAAGTGTTTGAGGGAGAGAATTTTCATGCCCGTTGGAGGGTCTGCACGGACCTGCCTGGGGTCCCCCTGGGGAACCCACCCTGCTCAGAGGGGATGGCAGCAGCTCGCCCAGGACTGGAGCGGCTGGGATGAAGGGAAATAAATCATCAGGGCTGAATCATGCCTGCAGCAAGTTCTGGGGCACCACGGGGTCTCTGGCATGGGTCATGCATGATTAAACACCCGGGGGGGCCGGTGATGGATGTGGGGAAGGGCCGGGGCAGGGGCATGAGTGATGCTCTGCCCTCTGCCCCATGGCAGCGTCCGGCCCCGGCCCAGGGAGGGAGCAGCTCCGCAGATCTTCAATCACAGACAGAAAGGGCGTATGGCAGGGCTGTAAATTTGCTGGCGGCCAGTTTGTCCCCTCCTCCAGAAGTGTTGGGGCTCAGCCTGTGGCCATGCCTGCTCCTGGCCGTGGCCTTGGGGGTGGTTTTGGTCCGTCTCCAGGGTGGCTGGTGGGTCAGGGCATCCCCAACCTGAATGGGTCCCCAAATCCTTGTGGCAGCAGCTTCCCCGCCGGCAGGCGAGGTGGCACAGGGGCCGCTGCAGGGGTGGCAGCGCAGGTGTTTCCCCAGGGGAGCAATGCAGAAACCATCTGTGCGCACGGGTTCATCCTGATGCTTCAATGGAGGCAGCGGATCCGGAGGCGAAATTGCTTCATGTGGCTTTGCTACGGGATTTCGGCATCTTCGTTTAGTGCTGGCTGATAAATGAGCCGGCTGCTCCCCCGTGCTGTGCCAGGCGGTGCTGAGCGCTGCTGCGGTGGAGTGGCGGAAGCCGGAGATGCTCCTTGCCCTCCCTGGGTCTGGTTTGCACTCGAGATACCACCAGATGGGGAAAAGATGGGGCATAGCAAGGTGAGCCCAGCCCTGCTTAGAGTAGGGAAACTCACGAAAACCTTCAAAAATCCCCATTTTCACCCTGTTTTGCCATCCTACCCTGGCAGCTCCTGCATGACAATGGTCGGCTATTGCCACTAGTGGAGTGATTTGGTCTGACCTCCTCCTTGCTGGCGAGGAGCATTGGAGGGCCGGGGTGAAAGCAGGGGCATGGCTCCCGTGGGGCTTCGCACAGCCCTATTTTGGGAATCAGGGCTGGCACAGGGCTGGAGCAGCCACTTGGCAAAAGTGCAGCTCTCCTCTCCTTTCTTGCAAAAGAAACAAGCCTTGCCTGTGCCATCCAGAGCCATTCCCCTTATCTCAAAGGTGGCCATTATTATTATTATTATTATTATTATTATTATTATTATTATTACTACTACTACTACTACTACGCACCTGGCTGGGAGCAGAGCATGACAAGGGCTCCCCTCCTCCAAATGATGCCTGGGAGACTTCTGCAGATAGTTCTCGTCGATGTTAATACATTGAAGGGAGAATAAAGCCCATAAAGTCCAGCTCTGCTTATTGCTGTATGAAAGAGAATGACTACTTCAGCCGTTCCCCAGCGTGATGAAGGCCAATGGTACATCGCAAATTAACCACTGGTAAAATGCCCAGTGCTGGTGCTGCAGAGTAAGGTGGCTTTCAAGGGTGGCTGGGCCAGCAGTTCAGTGTGTGCTGGGGGTGAAGACTAGCACGGGGGTAGGACAGGGCGAGGGACAGCACGGGGTTCCCCTGCATGCACACAACACCGCTGTAGGGCTGCATCCTGCCCCGCGCCGGGCAGCCAGCCCAGCTCTGACGGAGCCACAACCTGCCCTCGATGCTGCTGTCCCAGCTCTGCTTCCACCCCAAACCAGTGGTGCCCCAAGGCTGTCTGCTGCAGACTGCTCAGACCTGCCTGAGACCTGGCACAGCCACAGTCCTGGTTCTGGTCCCAGTCCTAGTCCCTGTCCTGGTCCTGGTCCCACAGGTCTCCCACCCTGGAGCCCACATGGGAAGTAGCTCTAGGCATTGCAGCAGGAAATTCCCATTGGGGATATGGAAAAAAATCTCATTCCCATTAAAGACCTGCAGCCCTGGGATGGGGACACCAAAGGCAGCCAAAACTTTGTGGTTTTGGGGCTGGAACGCTTTTTTTGGGCTGATGCACGGCACAGCTCAGAGCCGCTCACCACCCGGTTTTTACACCAACCATCTTTTAGTGCCCATCACAGCCCCGACTTCCCCCTGCATCACCTGCCGTTATTATTCCTTTCTACTGTTCACATTTCCTCGTTGGTGTGTTACAGATGAGCTGAGCACACGCCATCGTCTGGGCGTGCTTCTCCCCTCCGGTAAGAGGGAATTAATTGCTGGTTTAAAAAAGAAAGGAAGAAAAAGAGAAAGGAATTCCCGGGCAAAGCAGTACTGACCAACTGGTAGAAAGAGAGCTTGTAGGGAAAAGAAACACCAAGATCTAAGTATGTATATATTCTATATCTATGTACACACAGAGACATGTGTGAGGGCCAGAAGCTCCGTAGTGATGGTACCCAGTGATTTCCCAATGTCTAGTAAGGGTTTCATGCCACAGCCTCGCTTCTCTACCTACACACCTATTTTCAGGGAAAAAAAAACCTCTGCTGAGCCGGCTAGCACTGGCCAGAGCCGTGGCATCGCAGGTGGGAGGGAGGAAGGGACAAGTGGCCATCACTGCCTGGTGGTCCCCAGGCATGGGTGGCATCACTGCGGGGTCCCGCAAAGCCCAAGCTCTACAAATGGGCCAAGGTCTGAGGGGCTCCCTGGGGGTGGTCGTCCCCTCCAACCTCCCCTCCCTGCGGCTGAGCTGCCGGCAGTGTCGGATCCGGAGCCCACAGAGTGCTTGGGCACCTGGCAAACCCCTGCCCACTGCTCCCTGGCCAGAGGGCTGCCGGCACGCAGCGTCCCTGGCCCCAACCGATGGCAGGAGATTACCGTAGCTTTGGAGCAGACACGTGTAATGGCTGTGTCCTAGTTTTTGAAAGCAGAATCCAGCATAAAAAAAGCCACAGTTGTGGTGAGAGCAAATATAGTAACTCATTCTCACACCAGCTCTTCCGGAGTGTTACTAGCTGTAAAGCCGTACCAGGGTCACATCCTTGCAGGCTGGCATGTCCCCTAGGAAAATGGAAAATGGTTTGTTTGTCCCCCCACCTCCTCCTCCTCTCCAGTGGAAAAGCATCTCCAGACACGTTTCTGGCTGTCTCTGACACAACCATGCAGTTGTCTCACCTCCTTTGGGGTCAGCAGCCAAGCCGTCTCCTTGACAGCGTCCCCCTCTCTGTCCTCGTGCCCCTTCCTGTCCTCATCCCCATTCCTCTTTCTGTTCCTGTCCTTGTCCCCATCCCCATCCCCATCCCATCCCATCCCATCCCATCCTCATCCTATAAGGCGCAGCTCATTGCCATTGAAAGGGAAGTGCTAATTTCTCCATCGTTACTAATTGAGAGTCCCACCTCACTCGGAGCAGAGCCTCCCGGGAAGGTGCCAGTGGGCTGCACTCTCGTTTTGGCACATCTCACCCAAATCATGCCCTTCCCCCCCTCCTCCCCAGCTGGGACCATCAACCAAAAATGTACCGCAGCATCTAAATCTAATGTCCTCACCTGGACGCCCAAATTGAAAGAATCAGTTAAAGCCACTTAATCACCAACCAGTGGCAAAAGGGGGGAGCTGGACTGGCAGGGAGCAGCGGGTGCTGCCGGGGTGCAGCCGTCATCCCCCCAGCATCACCCCCCGGGACGCTGTAACTCAGCCGAATGTGGATTTACTGCCTCTGCTCCATTATCACTAATCAATATAACAGTTATTACTTAATGGGCTAAAATTGTCATTCTAATGTCCCAGATCTGCATGTTACGGCGTGGCTAATTGGTACAGAACTGATTTGGGGGCTTAATGAAAATGTAAATTCAAGCACATTAATCAAACAATTATTTCGTAACTACGAGACAGACGGTGCTAAACCTAATTAAGAAATAAACAAAGTTAATCAGTGAACAGAAAACATTTACTAATCATATAGATATGTTGCAAGAAAGAAATATTAGGCAATAATTTATTAAAGATTCCCAAACCTGCTCCTCTTGTTAATAACCTGGTGCTCTGGCTTCCAGGAAGCACCGTCTCGATTTTATTAAAGCATTTGTTCTGCTTTAAGGTCTGCTGGGCACCAGAGAACAAAAAATATATTACTCTGCAAGATGAATAATTGCATCAATTTAAAATAATAGGGCCAGGGACTGAATGGGTGTGTGTGGGTGACATCTAACGTTGAGACCGATGCATTTTGGGCTTAATTATCAGCGGTTACAGCTTTTCCAGCTCAAAAGTTAATTCCGATTCAGACATAAAAATTGCAAAAAGACATAAAGATGAAAGCCGGTGGCATTTCTCTTTCCTCTGCCTGTTCGTAGCTTCTTGTCAAAACTTGCTTTTATGGCACAATTTCTGTACATAAATGGGAATATTTCTCCCCAAACTTCTTTCTGCCCGGTGCCAACTCCCACCATGAAGTGATTTGAATTCCCTGCGGCATCGCGGTGCTTCCCGAAACCTTGCAAGACCACGCTGAGGCTGCAGGCTCCCATCACCGAGCATCCTGGGGGGTCCAGCTCCGCTTTCAGCAGAGGGGGACAGGGCGGTCCCCATCCTGGCTCCCCACGTGTGCCGGTGAAATGACATGGGAGCCGCCGGCTTTTCCTGCACCCTCCCTGAACCGGCGCTGACGGTGACTCAACACAGAGCCATTAGTGCCAGCGGGGATGGAAAGCAGATGGCAGGGTCAGTGCCGGGGCTGCGGGCAGCTGCCTGCCGAGGTTCTGCCTTCGCCTGGGTGCTAGCAGTGGGACCCTCGGTGCCCCCCGCACCTGGGGGCACCCACATCCCCAAGGCTCCCCTCTCCCCAGCGAGCCGCATCCCCAAAATGTGCCCGACGGTGCAAAGCCCCGGTGCTGCGCATCCCAGGGGGAGGGAGGGCTTGGTCCTGGTCCCCAGATGGGAGCAGGGCTGCCGTGACATTTGTCAAAGGTCTCCCTCGAAGGGGGGCAGAGGAACATGGGGGCCGTGGCTGCGCTTTCGCACCCCGTGCAGCATCGCTGCTCTCACTCCGGGGCAGGGGAGGTGGCGAGGGCAACCAGGGGCACCCCCTGTGCTGTGGGACGTGCTCAAGGGAGTCCCCGTGGCCCTGCTTTCAGCATCCGTTTACCCAGGGGAAGGAGAAGGGTCCGACCCACGCCCCAGCACTGGTTTTTGGGGTCATTAAGTCTTTTGGGGGCTGCCCCATCCCCGGCGCACACACGCCTTGCTCTCAGGGCAAGGTGAGACCTGCCTGGGAAAACCGTTCAGCTCTGCCCAAAACACCTTCCACGTTTTCTTTGGCACAAAGTTTTCCCCAAATTCCAATATTTGTAGTCCTGAAGCTGCTTTTTAGTTTCCCCGTTGGCCCTGGAGCAGTGCTGGGATGTGGTCCTGGGGTTTTATCCATGAATCCCTTGGCTGGGCAGGATTCTGGTGCTCACATCCCGTTCCTGCTCCTCTCCCATCTCCAGGATGAAGGAGAGGGATGGGATGGGGCTGAGAGCTGCTGGCCTCCGGGAGCTGAGAGCAGACCCCAGCGCTGCCCTCGGTGCCCCCCCGAGCCCACCACTGCTCCTCCCACTTTCTTTTTTTTATGTCTCTCTCCAGAGCGGTTATTAAACCCATTTTCCCCACAGCCAGGCTAAGCTGTTTATCCAAAGCCTCCATCATTAGGTTAATGATTCTCAGCAAATTATTTCATACACAGCCCGGTTCATCCAGAAAATGGAGCAGTAATGTTGACAGCTCCATCAGCTGCAGGAGGGACGGCTGCCCGAGCTGCAGGGTGCTCGGCACCGTTACGCTCCCGTTTGATACCCCATGACGGGCAATGTGCCCGGTGCCACTCAGGACCCCGATCCTGGCTCCATCAGCACGTCTTTGCCCCGCAGAAAGAGACCCACTGAGGAGCAGGGATGGTTTCTGTCTCCCTCCATCCCTGCCTGGCACCGGGCGTTTTATTCTGGCACACGACTTATTCATCAGACTCGGAAGCATCTGGCTCTGATGCCGCAGGGATGGCTGGAGCTGACAGGGGGAATTTGTGAATCCACCACCCCTGCAGCTTCGTAGGAGCCTTGCAATATGGGGAGGGGGGGGCACCGCGAGATGGGGGGCATGAAGCAGCTTTGCTTCAGCCTCCGTGCTCCTACTTCCCAGGCTGGGGGCCAACCCTCTGGCTCTCCCATGGCCACTGCCTCTCCACAGGGATGTGACACCTGCCTCTGCACCATGGGATGCCAGGAGCGACCCCTCAGCAAAGCCCCGGCTCGGGAGGAGCCCTGGGAGAGCAGGAGGAGGCAAAGGGCAGGGATGCTGCAAGGACAATCCAGAGTGGCTCAGCCCTCCTCTGCAGTGACCAGGACCTGGAGACAAGGTCTGCTTGCCCACCAGTCCCTTGGGTGCTCCTTGTCCTGAAACCACCTCATGTCATCACTCACGTCCCTGAGGTCATGATATCAATTGCATCTCATAGTAACAAGCCAGGAGCAGATTTGCTGTGCCACCACCGCATCCTGGACCGTCCAACTTGGCTCCCAGGGTTTCAAAATGCAGTTTCGTTCTTCTAGGAAGGGGAGACGTGCCCCAGGGGTCAGGGTGGCATCGTTGAGTGGGGGGAAAGGCTTCAGTTTTCAACTTTCTGGGCGCAAAAGGCAGCTGCTGTTGCTGCTCTGCAGCGCCGGCCTCGTTGGCATTCTCCAGCGATGCTGCGTGCCCGGTGGGACCAGCAGCTGCTGCAGAGCCTGAATTATTCAGCTCAAGCAGGGCCCATTTGCTGATGGAGCAAGTGAGGACTCGTGAGCAGGACTGAGTGCTCGGCTGCGTTGGGAAGCTGTTCCTTGGGCGAGCTCCTGCCCTGCCTCCCTCCCACCCCGTGCCGTGCGGGGCTGGCACACATCGCGGTCCCTGGCCTCCTCGCTGGTCCGTGGCACCAGCACAACGTGGGAGAAACCTCAGATCTGCTGGCTGGATGCTGCTGTCATGATCTCAGCAGCAATAGATCCAGGGCACCAGTCACACCTTGCCCTGATAAGCATCTCTCCAAAAAATATAAATAAAAATCTGGGGGAAAAAAAAGACATAAATAAATGTTTAAAAATGTCCCTTTCCGGGCTGCAGAACAAGGACATAAATAAGTTGCCATGTTTAAAAATGCTTCTTTCCACCCTAATGCTTAAAAAGTCCCCCTGGTGCAGATGTGTGCCTCCCTCCCTTTCGCTAAGTCATCAGCATTGCGGGAGGTGTGGTTTTAGGTCACCACATTCCCAGTCAGGCAAGGACTGACCTTGCCATGCACTAAAGCAGAGCGGTGGGTTTCCACCCCGTCGTAGGTCCTGTCCCCCCAGACAAGGTGTGGGGCTGTCACCAGCGCTGCCGACAGCAGCATCGCCGCCTGGCCCCAGGACTGCGGCACCCAGGGACTGACACATGGCCCCGTGCCCGGGTCCCCGGGAGAAGCAGCCACAAACCAAACCCCACACCAACCACCTTCACCCCGGCAGCCCAGACCTGCTGCTCCCCAGGAGGAGAGGGACCAGTGCTGGCTTTCTGCCACCGCTGTGACATTTCAAGTGGCAACCATGAAGTTCAAGGTGGCCTTGGTGGCATTTTGGCACGTAGCAGGTCGCCAAGCCTTGCAGCGCTGCTAGAAACGCTCTCAGCCATCCCTTGGGATTTACTGGGACATGCCCATGATGGATGGCACAAAAGGGCTGAAAATCAATCCCAGGCGTCTGCCAGCGTCCAGCCTGAGCTGCTAATTCACCCAACTGCTTAAGTGCCGGGTGAACGTCACTCCGGCCTGATGGAGCTGGAAATGCTGCAGCTGGGAGGAGCGGCTTTTAAAACCATTTTTGTCAGCTTAATGCTATTAAAGTGCCTGGGAAGGGGAGGGACGGCAGAGGCCGAGCCCTGCCCCGTCTGCCAGCAGTCCCCACTGGGGCATGTGTATCCCTGGCCTCCTGGTTGTTCCTGAGTCCCTGCAGATGGCTGGCAAGCCCTGGCTTGCAAGTGAAGACAGTTCCTCTGCACGAGGACGTGTCCCCAAGCCTTTCTCATCACCCCCAGGAGGTGCCCACGGCGATGCTCCCGGCTCCCCTCGCCTTACTCTTTGGGAAGTGGTTTGAATGCTCCTGGGTTTGCCACTTGTGGAGGGTCCAAGTTTGTGGCTCAGCTGTTGTCACCTCCGCTGGCACCCTGGGAATGCCGTCCCCTTTCCTGGGGACAGCCTGCGGATGGGGACAGCCTGCCAGGGCTGCTCCCCAAACCACAGGAGATGCCGGGGAAACTGCATCTCCAAACATCTGCCAAAATTTGGGAGGCACCAAGTGCTCCTGCTGGTTTTAATCCCTTCCTTTGCAGACCTCCTGTTATCTGGACAGGGCCGAGCAAGTGCAGGGAGGTCGGTGGAGAGCAGTAAAGGCATCAGTGGCTTCTGATTTACGCTACGAGGCTTTTTCGAACAAGCATAATAAAACCACCGTGAATTGGCCATCTCAGGGGAAAAAAAAAACCCAAAACAAACAAAAGATGAAGTGGAGGAAGGGAGCTGCTCTTGAAGCGCCAGTGGCAGCGGAGGCTACAGAGAGCTGTCAGGTCAGGAGGTGTAAGTGGGGTGATGGTGGGGTCCTTGCTGCGGGGCTGGGGCAAAGCTGGAGGTGGGCAGGGGGGGAAGCAGAGACGGTGCAAGATGGACCATTTTGGTTTGGTCAGAGAAAGGGCATGTGACAGGCAGCCGAATGGCCAAGGTGACCTGCCATGTCTCCTCTCCCCTGCACTTTGATGATTAAAGCAACCTCCTGCCAACAGCCCTCAAAGCCCCGTCCTGCTGGGTGCCGAGAGACGCTGGCCGTGGGCCAGCCCGGTGCTCCAGCACAGGCGTGCTACCGAGCGCAGGACACGTGCTAGCCCCCAGGCACGCTCCGATGAGGAACCCCCCTGCACCCCCGGGATTGGAAACATGTGTGAGGCTTTTTATTAAGCTTTTGGCTTAATACCACCATGCCTGTGCCACCTTTCACTCCCCTCCAACCCCAGATGCCTTTCCAAAAGCAGGTCCTGGCTGGGGCTACCGTACCCCTGGGGCAAATATCCCCCCAACAGCCCAGGGACAGACCAGCATCCCCGTGACCGTGGCTCTCCCACACTCTTGACTGCGGCTGGTTGGCACTGGGATAGTAATTTTTAACTCTGTTTTGGTACAAGTCCTTGTCTGAATTAAATGTCAGCGCACTCCACCTCCCTCTGCACGCTGCCGTTCTCCCGAGCTCCACACGTAGGATGTTGACAAGTGTTTCAAGTTGATTAGGAAAAGAAGACACAGGAGATAAACTGGGACAAATAAACATTGCACCGCCACCGCTGGCGGCTGTTGCTGTGGGTGGGCGGCCCCGATGCACCCGCTGCCCCCACATCCCTGCACTGTCCCCGTCACGCTCTGCCCCACGGACGGGCAGCCAAAGCCCCATCTGCCAGCGGCTGCTTCCATGAGCACAGGAAACTTTGCAGCACCCTTGTTCGCTCCGTGGCTGCTGCAGGACCATGAGATGCTGGGGACTGGGAAGGCATGGGGTGGCCGACACCATCCCCTGTGGCACACAGGCTCTGCGGTGCCAGCAGCATCCCCCCGGCACCTGGCAGCTCCCCAGCCTGTTGATCAGCAGCTCCCCATGCCACCGGCAGCACCATCTGACAGGTATGCAGATTGCCAGGGCACAAATGCCTTCCCCGCATCATTTTTCAAACAATTAAATATAAAAGGACCCAAGTGCAGCTCATATTTCAGCATTAATGTTGCTGCCAAATATTATCACGTTGACATTGCTTGTAAAACAAAAGCAATCGATAACGTTCTATCTCCGGGAGAGCCGCTCCGGCACAGGACTAGCTTCACGTGCACTGAGACGTGTTACCTGCACCCGCTGGCTCAGCACCGGAGCTCCGCTGCGCACCCCTGCACCGGGGACCTTCTGGGTTTTGTTTTCCCTTTTACTTTGGCAGACGGTTAATGCGCTTTGCTTCGTGCTTCTGCTTTCTAATGAGAGCCGCCCCCAACGGGGCTGCAGCCCAGAGCAGCCCGTGGGTCAAGATGATTAATGATGGGGAGACCACTGGGTTTTTAGAAGTTCGCACGTGTTTCTGTGGCCAGGAGGAAAGGTACATCCCCAGACTGGGAGGAGAAGCCATCATTTGGGTGGTCCAGCCAACAGCAAGCAGAGGCAAGCCCGCGCCGGGCACTCGGGGACCCCTGCAAGCCCCCGTCGCAACCCTCTTGCTGCTTTGAGCAAACACAGCCATAAAAACCAAACTGTTTGCCCATCGCATATGAAAACCGAGCTCATGTCTCGCTCTGAATTATTCACACTTGGCTCTGTTTTCACTAATATTAAAAAAGCTGCTGTTGTGGGAAACGTTGTTCCTTTTTTTCCCAGACGTTGTTCCAGATGGTTCTGCTCAAGCCCTTCACCAAAAAGCGAGCTGCGGCTCAGTATTTCTATTCCTGGTGTCCAAGCAGCTCCAAGGGAGGGGGAGAGGAAGAGGAGGGCTAAGGAAGGGGACCCAGGGCACGGGAGGCTCTTTCTCCTTGTGCGTGCTGGGCACACACACACAATATGGACGGCACAGGTCCGCTGCATGGGAAGCGTGTCCTGTGCCACCGTCGCCTCCATCACTTGTCTTTGTCCTGACCAATGCATCTTCTGTCCCGGTTGGTATAGGGGAGAGGTGAGGACCAGTCTGGGGTACACCAGAACACAGCAGGTCAGCAATAAGAGCATCGCCCTGCAAGCGCAGCCTTGCAAAACCTGCCCTCCAGGCCAGCCTTAAAATGAAGGTGGATGTGGGTCTTGACATGCAAAATGGGGTGGGAGGCAGGAATAAGGTCCCCAAATCCTGGAATCATTTCGAGCCCATCTACAAGCCAAGCCTGGAGAGAAATCCTGGTCCTTGGGAAGACAGCAAGGCCAAGACCTGGGGAGGTTTCCTGGCAATGGAAGGTGCAATCCGGGGGTCCCAGCTTCTCCTGCGATCCCCCTCATGAGACAAGCCCCTCCTCCCTCTGCTGCCCATGCTTCGCTGAGCATCCCCCCTCCCCTGCATCACTCAGCATGGTATCTCCACCAAGAAGTGGTTAATTTGGGCAGCAGAGCCTCTGCGGCAGGGTGGCAGGACGTTTCCGAGCAGCTTGGAAGGGAAGGATTATTTCAGGGTAATCCTGAGCTTCCTGGTGCAGCGGCTCATACATTAAAACGGCTGCACGTATGGAAACGGGTGGAAACAAGGCTGGTGGTTCAGGACTTGCTCGAAACTGCTGCATGGAGCCGGCTGGATTCACGGGCCTCAGGTAGAAATACTATAAATTCAGTATATATAGTGAGTTTTGATCTACTTTCCTCTGGACTGGCAGAACAGCTTTCGCTTGGGCAGGTTTTCCTGCCTAGTTCTCCTGCTTAGCTGTCACAAAAGGCTTGTTTCTCTGATAACTTTCCAGTTTCTCGCTCACAGCAAGTTTGCAAGGCCAGGCCATTAAATACACACCGAGAGCAGCAAAGAGCTGGGGATGAAAGCGATGCCGGGGCATGGACTCCAGCAAGGTGAGGGCAGAGCTCGGCGTTCCTTACCACCCTGTCCTTGGGGACGGGCAGGGCGGTGGCGATAAGGCACATGGCTGGGACATGCTGCATTCAGCCCCTGGAGATCCCACCTACCTGTCACAACTGAGTAGGAGTCGTGCATAGCTGAATAACTTGGATTTTAAAAGGAAAATACTTTTTGTTAGCAGGCTGAATAAAACACTGATTTGCTGAGGCTCTTGAGATCTTGGCTGCACCACTCCGGGTTTCCATGGCAGGGCTGTTATCAGGTAGATAACGATCAGCTATTCAGCGCTGCCTATCTGGCCCTTAATTAATAATGCTGACCCTCATCCAGGGAACAGAGAGGAGTGATACAGACACCCATGAATTTCTTAGGCTCCTTCTCTCTCAAATTCAGCCCATCCTCCTTACAAATACCCTGAACGCTTCTCTGCAATGGCAATTCCTTTTGACCCAACAGTAAATCTCCTTTTTTTTTTTTTTTTCGTGTGCCAGCGCTTTTATTTTCCAGTTTTGACCTGATCAAGATGATCCTTTTTCGATCTGACAGTTTTTGCAAGGAGCTAGTTTGTTGAGATTTTTGGGTTGGTTTTTGTTTTTTTTTTTCCACAGTGCTGCCAGAAAACCTGAGAAATCAGTTATCACTGCAACTCTAATGGATTCAGAAAGCCTGCTCAGCTCTCTAAAAGCAGATAACTGCAGTTTCCATGTTGACTCCGGCTACTTAATTCAGCTGTGAAGGCGGGCGCTGGGCTCCCGCTGCCTGTTCTGCCGGGGATGGCAGCACCGCGGGCAGCCGGCTCTGCCTGTGACCTTCGGTGAGGGGCTTGGACACATTGCCTAGCATCCCCAAAATGTACCCAAAAGGTGCCTGCTGCATGCCGCCTACGTCGTGCGGTGAGGATGCAAAAATGGGTTTGCGTTACCCTCCGTAGCAGTGACACCCTGGCAAAGCCACCACCACCACCACCACCACCACATCACGCTGCTTCTCAGCTCCCATCAGCTTTCCTGCCAGGCCCACGTTCTGCAATAAACTGTTCCCAGCTAATATTAACTCCATAATCAGATACAGTTTCCCACCTCTGACTCAGTGCAGCTGCATGATGCGAGGGGTCGTATCAGCATGGCAGGGACCGGCGGGTGGGGGCGAGCCCCCTCCCACCCCTGTGGGGACCGTGGGCTGCTCCAGTGCAGCAGCATCAATTTTAGTCTTGCGAAAGGTTCTCGGTCAGAATTTTCCCTTCTGCCAAGCCATGCCTACTTGCAACCATACGTTTTATTCCAAATCTGATCCCAGTTTTGAGTTTTTAAATCTGAGCTGTCATATAATTTAATCTGGACTGATTAGATTAATGAGGGTGTCACCAGGGCAAAGACCAAGTAAGGACAGCCCACCTCAACCTTGGCAGACAGGTGCTTTTAGGAAAGGTGAGCTGGAAGCAGCGGCCTCATTTCCAGCATCACCACAGGGCCCAGTATGGGTACCCAGCACCCCACCTCCAACACCTGGCCATCCCGCCAGGCTGCCTCCCATCCGGAGGGGATCCACCCCAAACACCCATGGGAGCACACAGAAAATGCGGCTCGTTGGAAACGCAGTCCCCAAGGGAGAGCTGTGGCTCCCGGTAGCTGAGATGAGCTCAGTGTGACGACCAAGCTTAGATCGAATGGTGCTGGTTGGAAAACAGCAAAGCCGTGGAACTGAAGCCATGGGACGGTGGGAAGAAGATCAGACCTGCATGTTTCTAATTAAATGCCTCTTTCCCCTCCCAGCTGGGTGATGTTGGCCAGCGTGGGTAGGCGGGCTGGCTGTGCAATTAGCAGGTACAAAAGTTTATTACGCTTGAGTCGGGCATCAATCCCGTTCCCACATGCCGGAGGTGCAGGTGCCATGCCAGACCACCCCATCCCAGACTAACAAAAATACCGCAACGTTTAGTACATTCGTTATTCTAACACTGTCAGCTGGACACAGGTACACCTTCTGGGGCCTCTGCCTATATGAGAAAATCAGCATTATGCCCAGTTAATATTCAAGCTGTGATTAATGAAAATACTCCACACCCTGTTCCAATTATGCTCGCTGTTTGCCTGTACATCCGTTGTTACTTTTGTTTAAGTGCAAGCAGAGTCTATTGGAATTGGGGATTTATGGCAGCTGCCAACCACTCCACGCTCCAATGACAGTAAGTTACGTTCCTATTATGCAGCATGCAATAAAAAAGGCTGATATTTATTCTTTGGATTTTTCTTTCCCAAGAAAGTCACCAAAACTCACACAACCACTAAAACAGGGCTCCGTATTTCACAGGCGATGTCACTGCAGCCACCAGTGTGGTGGGAATGTGGAGGCGACTCTGTGAGGTGGTCAGGAGGAGGTGAGCATCACCCAGGCGTCTTTGCTGGCCTCTCCCACTCCTGCAGAAATGAGACAAGCCAAAACTTCACTTTCCCCCAGAGAAAGGCTTTGTGAACCCTCCAGACCCCACCACAGACTGTCTCCAGCCCCATGGTCACTCATAAATGGTTCTGCATTGGGCCAGCAGCCCAGAAGAGATGTTAGCCCCAGCTCAGTGCAGCTGAGTGAAAGAATAACCGTTTATTTTTAGGCTGAGCACCGACGGGATGAAAGCCATTGATCTGAGCTCATAATTACATCGTTATCTGTGCCCTACGAGATAAAGAGATTTCTAGCTGCAGGCTTTTTGAAAAGCTGGGCTTCAAAGCGGATAGAAGAGGGATTTATTTAGTTGAGCTTCTCTATTTTTTTAAGTGAAACATTAAATAGTAAAAGTTTGCTTTTATTTGTTTTCTTTTTGTCCCCAGAAGGTGGAAAGCCGTGGAAGGTTTCTCTCCTGCTCAGTGCAGCAGGAGAGCCTCAGTGCTCTCCTGACGCCTCGGGATCATGCAAGACATGTTATGAGAGTTCCATAACATATTCTTTTTATGAATTACACCCCAAGGAGAGAGGTTAGAAGAGGGCACTATCAGGTGCTGGTATGGGTTGGGTCACTGGGTGCTGCCATGACCTTCTGGAGCAACATGCATCTTGGAGAGGAGCTGTTTGGCCACACATTGTATTTCGCATCTCCTGCTCCAGGAGAGGAGGAAGAGGCCAACCCTTTGTCAACATCTTCAGCCCAGGGCTCTTTCGTCAGGAGAGGTCTGCTCCGCTCGCTAGTCCTGTCGCTTTTCCTTTCTGATTGTACTGGCCGCTCTCCGAGACCAGCAAGGGACCTGCTTCCATGTCAACTGCTTAGCGTGCCTGCTGTCACCCGTGTTTTACAGCCCTCTCAGTGAAGAGCGAATCTGTATTGATTTCAGAACAACTAGAGCTGTAAATTACTGGTCATGACTGGGTTGGCCAGTACCGAGATGAGAATCTATTGATTGCACCGAAGGTCTAAATCTAATTAGCACGCAAGGAAACTGGTTGGAACAGCAGAATTATTCAGATGTTCTGAGGTGTAATTAAAACTGTAAAGCTACCTACAAAAGCAGAACATGCAAATAATGGTCCTGATGAAGTGCAATTTGCAATCCAAGGGCTTCCTTTTCAGAGAGGCTGAGAAGAAAATGGGAGCAGAAATATCAATCAGGGGGAACAAAGGACCCTCTCTTATCCCCATGGGCTCGCTCAAAATGCCGCTTTCTCTCTTTTTGAAGCACTTTCCATTCAGGACTTCACAGCCGACCACAGCTGGCGCTGCCTTGTCCGCAATTAATCAAGGCAGCTTCTTAATTGCAGGGGATACGGGAGATGCTCGCTCTGGTGTTCAGCCGGAGCTGGGTGGCCTCTCTGCCGGGACCTCTCTGCTGGCCACTCACTACACCAACACCAGGCAACAGCAGAAAGGAAAAATCAATGGGAAGCTCTCATGCTGAAAAACACTAATAAAAGGAAGTTAAAGTTCAATTTTAAGGCTGCTAGACATCTCTGGGAACTATTTTTCAGAGGACAAAGCCCCAACTATTTCCTGCCACTAAAGGTTTGGAAGAGAATAAGCTTTAGCAGCAGAAAAAGGGGAATGCAATTGTCCCTGCTGTTATCGGTGCTGCCAGTAATCACAGGCATGGTGGCTTGCTTGTTCTTCCACCCACCCCACCTAAAATACCACCACTGGCAGTCACCGGGAGCGAGCACGCATATAGTTTCACCCTCTCTGGAAAATGACCCATTTTCTGTGCTCAAGTCTCTTAGCATCCAGCACGACATAACCAAAGAGCCTCATGCTCATTGTCCTCACAAGCCATCCCCTCTCCTTGTCCTCTGAAGACACACCAACGCATCCTGCAGCTCACCAGGAGCTAGTGTCACTTTCCTCCTTTTCCTTGGAGTTTGCCCCCAAAGAGGAGATCACCTCAGGCAGATCAGTCACTGCTGTGTATGTTTAACCTCTGGTTGTTTTCCTGCTACCACGCATGAGAACGAGAGGTCTTCTCCCGTCCAGTGGGAGAGCTCAAGATCTTCATTAAGAGCAGTATATACAGTTAGCAACTTACGACAATTTTAAATACCTCAGTGCTTTTCTATACCAGTCGTTGCTGCTGCTCTAATATGTACAACCTAATTACCACAAAGCGGTATCTAACTTGCCATTTTGACCTTTTTGCTCCAAGATGAGTCCAGCTGACCACCGGTAGTCAGGTGTCTCCTGGGCAATTATTTCCAAGCCAACTGCAGTGCACTGTGGTGGCGTCTCATCAGCGCAGATACCTCAGGCAGCTTTAGGTGCCCACAGACCTCTCTTGAAGAACCACCACTGGCCTGGCCTCGGGGAAACCACGGGTTAAACCTGCGGTGTGTGGGAGCAGCCCTTGGGCTGGGGCAGACCCCCCACCCCCCCACCCCAGGCTGTTATTCTTGCAAAAATTGCCAGATTTGGTTATAGTAGAAATAAAAATGTTAAAAGGTTGTGTGTTTTGAAACTTGTAACCATAGAACCCTCAGCAGGTAATTATTATTTTGTATTAAGAAACTAACAGAATCAGGAGGAAACAATGAAGAATAGAACAGAGGTGTTTTGCTTGAGTCTTGTAGCTTTAGGAACCGTATTTGTTAGTTATTACATTTTGTTAAGTTTTGTGAAACTAAGGAAACTTGCTATAGAAACCTGTTATGTACCGGTGATGCTGCTTGGAAACCCCCTTACCCTTCCCATCTTGATTTGAATATCAAGAATTTTAATCAGTGGCCATCAGTAGAAGTGACCAATGATTATTCTGGGATATGAATATTGAAGGAGTTATATAATCAAAGAAACCAATCAATGTAAAGGTTAAATCTAATAGCGAACATAGTATGCATTTTTATGCTAAACAATTTATGTAACAGTGACAAGTGTGTAAGAACTGGTGAATTTTAATGCAAAGGTGGGCACGTGTTTGGAGGAGCTATCCCCCGTGTCCCCAGCGTGGCCATAAAGAGGTGCCTGCTCACCTGCGCTGGGTAGGTAAGTTTTTCCCGTTACGGATTTGTAACATTATCCACCGAGGGTCAGCAACAGCTTGCATGGAGACTGCATTTGGGGGGGGCCACCACCAAAATGGGTGCTGCTGAAGCGGGGGGGG
>VYXH01000021.1:229484-246090 GCA_013397275.1 Burhinus bistriatus | reverse complement strand
AAAAAAAGGCTAAAAATAGCCCATTAGTGTTTAATACCGTGCAGACTAGTATGCTCAGCCAAGGTCGGTTCACCTAGAGAACGTGGGAAAAATTAGGGCTCAGGCTTCACAGCCTGGCTGCAGACCCAGAACTAAATTGTGGAGTTGGCATTAATTAGATCTGCGTTGGTAGTTGATTTAAAATTGGAAAGCCACCATCTTCTGTTTGCGGGAATGCAAAATATAAAAAAAAGGAGAGAGACTGAGAAGGAAAACTACTCAGTTCCACTCAGCTACAAAAAGGCATGCAAAATGTTCAACATGAGAAGTACTGCATGAGTTTTAAGGAGAACAGAGTTTTTTTCTGAAGGCAAGGAGAAAACAGCAACAGAAACCACAACCAGGAATGACTGCAGGGTCCTCTCCATGTCACAGTTTATGAGATTCCAGTTAAAACGATCTTATTTCCCCCATGTTCGCAGGAGCCACCCAACACGCGCCGCTCCCCCATCACCTGCCTCTGCTGCAGAGAGCACCGACGGGTGCGCTGCTGCTCGAGGAGACCCGCTCCCTGTCGCAGCAAGGCATCGCCGGCACGAACCGCGGCAAACCCCACTGTCTGTATTAATTAAGCCGATTTTTTTTGCAGCGGAGACATGGCATGGGACAGCGACAGGCACAGCAGGGCGATCCCTAGGCTCCTTGTCACCCATCAAGCCACCCTGCCCTGCAGCCGTGATGGGTCAGAGCTGGGGAGAAGGACCTCTTGTCCTCCAGCTCTGCAGCTACAGGGTGGCTGTTGGGTCTTTGCATTTGGGAACCTATGGGGAGTGGAGGGACCTAAAGGCTGGGTCAGTCTCACCTAGCTTCAGCCATGGCAGGGGTTCTCAAGCAGAGCATTACCACCTTGCACAGGCATCGCCGGTAGGCAGCTTAGTCCTGCATGAGGTCTCAAGGTGCTTGGGAAACATTCTCCAGTGGTTTTGGAAGGAGCTCTCAGAGCATCAGCTACTGCCCAAGGACAGTGGGTGGCACCATGACCACGCGTTACCGCACCACGCCAGCCCCAGCTCTCACTTACAGCTTAACGAAAGGGTCTGAGTATCCGTTGGCATCCATGGCTGCTAAATGCACACAGCGTACGATGCCGACAATCAAGCCACCCTGCTGGGTGCTGTACATGAGGGACACAAGGATCTTCCCACGCTCCTCCACATCCCCGCCACGATCTACCTGCAAGAGGAAGCGACCAGAGATGAGGACACGGAGACTCAGCGAGGAAGATGGTCAACTGCAGAGCAGATGAGACAAGACGGATACAGGGGAACCTTGTATCCCTGTGAGGGGGGGAAAGGTGCTCATACATGAGAGATCATGGGTGAAACGTGCATGGAGCATGTCATCCTCCAAGGACTCTTACCTCCTCTTCATACAGTGCCATCCCACGGGATGAGCCAGTCGTTCCAGCACGCTTCATCTTGGATGGGGAAGGGAAAAAGAGACTGCCGTGAATGACCACAGCTGGGAGAGGCACTGTCCTACAGCAAACACACCCCCAGGAGCCCAGGCCAGCTCTTTTGCTGGCCTCTGGAGTGGAAGAGGGCTCAGGTACATTCATCTGCTCCATCAACCTCCACCTCAGCAGAGTCAGCACCTTGCCCACAGCACTGGGGAGCGGAGGTCAGGGATAGATCAACCTGCCTTCTCCTCCACAGTGACATACATCAGCATAGGCTGGCAATGCCAGCAGATCTGCGGCCACCAGGGGGGTCCCCAGAGTCACTTCCCCTGGATTCCCACCACGCTTTTACCTCCTGGCCTTGACGTGTCACATCAGCCCAGACATGAGTGGGAATCCAACTCCTAAAGACACCAGTGAAGTCAGGCACCTACAGCTCTTGGCTGGTTCCACCTCCAAGCTCACCACTAGCTCCCTCACGTGCCATTTGGTACCAGTCTCAACATTAATGGTAGCAGAAAGACATTTCACAGAAACTCACTGGTATTACTCTCTCCAAGCAGATGTTGAAGTTCTTTTTCTGATTGGCTTTGAGTTTTTTCAAGGAAACTCTAGTTTCTCCAATAAACTCATTGTGACCAAATTTGTCTTCATCACACACGGAGATCCTGAAGGGAACAGGAGAGGTGAACATCAGCCAGGCTGGAGCACTACCTGACTCTGGATCATAAAACCACTCCTGCAAGAGCACTGCTCAGGGATGGACAAGATAAAGCACCATCGAAGCCTGCATCCATCTGGCTCTCCTCTGACCAAAAGCAGTCAGAAAACCAAACTTGTCTGGCCAGAAAAATCAACATTTTTAACATGTGCTCTGCGATGCGGCAAGAAATCAGAAGGTGGAAGTTTGTGTAGGAAGGAAATGCCGAAAATTTTAGAGACAACTAAATGTTTTGCTGGGACACTGTCAAATCACGCACAGACATACAATACACAAATCTCTATGCTGATAAGAGTAATAGTAATGCCAATAATTTAATATTAAATGACAGGGTCAAAATGCCTGTCTTTCTCTTTTTAAAAAGGTTCATCAAAATCAGCATGTTCATGTGAAGGATGCTGATTTTGACAAAAAACCCCTGCATTTCCAGGTGCTCTATCAACACCTGCACTTTGCTGCCAGTGCCCTCCTGAGGAAGGCTGCTTGTGATGCTCTGTGCAAGGAGACCCACAATCCCCATCCCACCATACTGCAGGATATCCCAGCTCCTCTGCTTGCCTGAGCGTTTTCCTTTGCATGTCCTCATCTGTGATGCCGTGGTACACCAGGGTCTCATTCCACACGGGGTTACGAGTGTTGCGCAGAGTCTTCGTTCTCAGCTTATTTGACTGTGGCATCAAAACAAAACACCACATAATTACACCCTTGAACTTTTCCCCACCTAAATTTAGGCTCCTGGCAGAGGAGTGTAAATTAGATGGTCCATCACTTCTGGTTCACAAGAGGTGGTTTGACTGGGGCATGGAGGACTCTGCAGGACGCCACCGCTGCCTGCTGAGGCTGTCGCGCCGGTGAGTCATCAACTCCAGGTAAGCATCACCGACTGGACAAGGTGGACCTTTATGCAAACACCGGGGACTCTGTCGCCTGCAGTGCCCAGGGCAGCCTTCACTGCCCGGCTTTCTTCACTGCCTGGGGTCTACTCCCTCAAGAGCACTCATAGAAGAAAGAGTTGCACAGGGCAGGCTGTGTGGGGCTTGGGTAATGGCTCTCGTGGTCTAAAGGAGATGACAGCTTGGGAAGTGAGGAGCTCTGTCACTCGTTCATGTGTTTTTCACAAACACATGTGCACAATAAAAAATTAAAACAAAGATCAGCAAACAAGACAGCAGCACAAATCAAAGCAGTTCCCAAGATCATGACACCCTGATTTACTCTGCATGAGACAAGGTGGCCAGAAAGTCCCCGCACATAAAATAAACATGTAAATATCAATCCAATGCTTTTACTGTCAGTTTCCCCCCTTGTTTCACACTTAGTTCCTCTGAGAAAAACTCTTGTGCAGGAAAGAGCTTTGCAGCCCCCCAGCAAGGACCCAGCACCCCTCGGGCACTGGGCCAGCGGTGGTCATCCCTTCCTCAAAGGTTTCCCCACCGAGATCAGCTTCACTGGGCTGGGGAGTGAGATTTCCAGTGCCTTCTTGGACTGGGGGGGAGTTTACTCAGACTTTATTCAATGGTTATTTCTTCACAGCTCTGAGAACATGCTGCAGCTCCAAGCAAACGGATCTTTCAAACTCTGCTAATAATTAGATTTTGTGTCAGATGTTTTGCGATGCATTAACAGTGTCACCTCCTCTGGAGCTCCCTTCCATCCTTAAGCAGATCCCTGTCTGCACGATGAGCTGTTCTTTGGGTACGGGACAGCATCTGCAAGCATCATCACTTTTCAGAGATACCTCCCGGGTAAAATAGCAGCAGTGAGCGACGGCGTGGAGAAATCAAGGGGAGGAAGTCTGACGCAGGGAAGGGACCTCAGGGGGCTTTGAGAAACCTCTGCTCCATCCTCAGCCCAAAACGCACCCAAGACCAGGCAAAGCCCCTCACCTTGCTGGCTCCAGGCAAGAGGTGCAGTTTGACGTAGGGATCTGCCAGGCCGTTTGAGTCCATTGGCTTTAAGCCCTAGAAGATCACAAAGAAAACACGGCGCATGAATCCTCCTTAAGCAGAGCCAGGGAAGAGAAAAACGACCCATGAAGCAACTCAGTAAAGAGAAAATGCTTTCAGCAAGCCAAGAGTCTTGTTCTCTGCCCCAAGCAGGTGTGGGTGCCGTGATGGGCCGACAGATCAGACCCACTTGAGGAAAAGCCCCACAAGACCTCTCCTTCCCAGTCAGGAGCTGCAGCACCAGTGGGGCTGGGCTGGGTCTCCCGGGGGAGCAGCCTCTGCCAGCGGCCACACTGCTTCCGTCCCATCGCACTGGGGGAGCTGGGAGCCAGCCGGACTTAAATCGGTGAAAGAAGGGGAAAAAAAGAGGACCACTTACTTTGGCCTTGATGAGGGTGCAGTGCAGGGAGCTGTTCTCCTGGTCGTAGAGCAGGCTGAACTCCAGCGCTCCCAGCGTAGCTGCCAGTGGAGTGGGGAGAGAGGAGGTGGAAATAGGACCTCATTAAAAACCCCAGCCAATAACTGTTTAATCAGCCCTGATGAGTAACAATTACAAAGATTTGCAGTTCAAATGTAAAGCCATTTAAAGCACGGGGGTCTGCACCGGCATCGGTCAAACTGCCACACGCGAATCCAGCCAGATTCACGAGCTCTGGCCATCAAAGCGTTACGAAGGTGGAGGTGCCCAGGGTACAGGGAGGACAGCCTGGGGCTTTTGAGCTGACTTCAATATTCCTACGCAAAGAAGGATGTAACGGTACAAACCCTTCTCTGGGCACAGCTCAGGGCAGCAATGCCACCCCAGGAACACCCTGGCCAGTGTCTCCTCCCAATGCTTGAGTCTCGGTGTTTGGCCCCCATTTTGACTTGTTGGAAACCAGCTCACGCTTGCCTTCATGTTCTCACCAGAAAAAGATCACAGGGATGAAGAGTTAGCACAGAACCTCAGAGCTGGGTCCATCTGCTCCTACCCAAGCACAATTTCTGCACCCACTGCTGGCCCGGAGCAGCTCTTCCCATCCTGGACGGGAACAGGCTGGACAGGTGAAGCACTGCCCTGCCACAGAAGCTCAGTCTCCTGCAGCAAATTCCCTTTTTGGGGAGCAAATAACTGAACACCAAGATCTCATGACATAAAGTTACTGAAGCCACCAAGCCTTTCCTACAGATGTGTTCAGTGGCGTTTCTCACAGCGAAGGATGCTCCGATGGAAAGAGGCAGCCGCCTTTGGGACTCGGATTTGGAAATGGGAAAGTTGTGTTAGCACAGAGCCTAAACCAGCACACCTCAGAGCTGAGTCATTTGGTGCAAAACCAACTGCAGATCCCACAAGCTGCGCTGAAATGACTGAGCAGGGACAGCCTGTGAGACCCTGTCCCAGCTCCGAGCCCCGCAGGGAAGCGACCTTCCCTAAGGACTCTCCCTGACAGAGACCCACGACCTTACAGTGCGAGTCACAGTCCCACAGCAACCACCTCCTCAAAATCCCAGGTTTCCCAAAGAAACAGCTCCCTCCCCTCCAGCCGGGCGCCCCAGGTACATACTGCCTTCATCAGAGTCGTAGCTGTTGGCGTCCTCCTCCTCTTCCTCCTGGGGCGGCTGCCGCAGTGGGGCGGCAGGTGCCGGTGGGATGGCAGGGGGTTGCGGCAAGGTGGGGGGCTGCCGGGCTGGCCTCTCCTCTCTGGCAGGGGGCACAGCGTAGCCCCCTCCCCGCTCCTCCCTGGCAGCGGCACGGCCTGGCTCCGGGGGTCCCAGTGGTGGGCTCGCTGTGAGAGGGACCCTGTTAGCCCCCAGCACGCTCTGCCCCCCAGCCCCTTGCAGGTGGCTGAATTTTACCTTGCCTCTCCGGGAACCGGCCGACTGCCCCGGGACCTGGTCTTCCCGCTGCCGGCGGTGCTGGGAACAGATGCGGCATTACTGGGGCATTTGCCTGAGCGATGCTCTCCATCCCTCTCCCACCCCAGCACCAGCACTGCTCTGAGCAGGGGGATCTGTGCCCATGGCAGGGCATCGGAATGTCCCCCGCAAGGGACCGAGCATCCTGGCCACATCCCCATCGCAGCCTACCTGGGGGTGCTGCTGGACTGGGACCAGGAGCAGGGCCGGCAGCGGCTGGTGGGGGCGGCCGTTGGGCTTGCAGGGAGTTGGTCCTCTTCACGCCTGCAAGGAGAGGGGAGAATCAGCAACGGAGTTTCAGGCCCTGGGGGCTTTGCCTGTGTTGCGGAGGGGGTTACAGCCGGAATCAGCCGGGGAAAGGGCAGCCAGAGGCAGCGGGGAGGACAGAGGTTGGGGCGATGGATGGAGGTGGCGTGTGCTGAGACAGCGGCTTAGCCCCCCGCACGCTTTTGGGGCCAGCACTGGGGGGAGCGACGCAGCCCGGGCTGGAGAAGGCAGCATTTCACTAGGGGGACCCCATGCCACGCCAATCCGCCTGCAGAAGAGGGAGATGCAGGAGAGGTGGAACAAGGAGGACCGACGTGATTGCCGCCAGGCACTGGTGTGAGCTGGAAGGTGAACGAACCCGCGAGCAACACTGCGATGCCCATCACACCCCCATCCTCCTCGCCCAACCTGTAGCAGTGCCCCAGGACCACCACTGCACAGCATCCCCCCGGGCGCACACACGTCCCGAGGCAGTGATGGGCTACGGGTGCACCTTCACAAGGGTTATCCATGCAAACATGAATTAAAACACCCGCTCCCCACGGCAGAAACCTGGGCAGCCCTGAATGCCCCTCTCCAGCTATTACCCAACTATCCGGCCATTGAATATTCCTTTCTTTCCCAAGGAATTACAGAGGACTTGGACATTTTCCAGCCATTTTCAGCTTCACCAATTAAATTTGCAAGCTCAGCTCCTAGATGAAGAGTGGTCTCTGCAAGTGCCTTTCCCCTTCTAGAGGCACCTGGGGAGGATTCAGGCCCCACCAAATGCTCTCAGCCACCCATTCCTGTCACAGCCATTTACAATAGCTTGGAGCACATCACATTTTCATGAAACAAGAAACGACATCCCCAGCTAGGCGCATACCAGTGAAGCATGGGCTCCCACAGGCAGGGCTGGCTCCTGCCTGCTCCTTCAGCAGCGCCTTGTTGTGAAAAATGCTTTCACTTAGGGTCCCAACTCGGCTGCATTGCATCTCTGCTTAAAATTAGCCTGGTAATTTTAAGCCCGCTCCTTTTTCCACCTGCAGCTCTCACATCGTGCATGGGCCTTTTGAAATTCACATCCTTCCATGGGCCCTAAGACATCCCTTTGCAAGGAAAAGCACGGCAGGATCCTGCCTCTCCTCCCTGCACGCAGGGAAAGGGATGGGGACCTCCCTTGATGTCTCCCCCCGACCCCACCAACACCCTGGACCTCCCCATCAGCAAACCCCACGGAGCAGTGTAAAACAGCAGGCGAGCAGCACGGGAAGCAGGCACCGGCGCTCCGTGCTGTGAAATCCCTCAGCATCACTTAGTGCTGCACGTCGAGCAGAAACAGCCCTCGTACGGCTGCCAGCTTCGTAACCCCTGGCCCTCTCCTTCCAAGCACGCAGAAGCGCAGCTCTCACCAGGGCTCCTGCTGACCCCGCTGTCGGCAGCATAGTCGCGGCTGTCGGCGTCCCCACCGGTGTGCTCGCTGCCGCACGGACCCGGCCTGCCTTCGGCTGCTTTGCGGCCAGGCGCTGCGTAGCTCCCCCGGGCAGCCGCCGTCGCTTCGCTGCCTGCAGGGAGAGTGATAAAGGCAGCAGTGAGGCTTGCACCCCGATCACCCCGTCCATCCCCAAAGCCAGCCCCAAGAGGAGCCGGTCCAGTGATGGCCAGCCTGGGCGTCAGCAGGAAGAGGATGAGGATGGGTATGGCTGCCACGGTATCACCCCCAGAGCACTGGGAACTGCCAGCCATCCAGCACCCGCAGGGCGGCAGCAGGGCTCGGCACCATCAAACCTGCACACAGTGGTCGGGAAAGCCCAAAGGACACGGTAAACCACAGGGAAACCAGGAGACACGAGAGCCCCACAGGAAAACAAGGCCAGAGGCATCTGTCATTTGGTCCTCAGTGCCCATCAAACCCCTAATACCATTACAGCTCCACAGTTCCTGGGACAGCGGGATCATATTTTCTTTTTGCTGATCATCTTCCATTTATTAGCAAGACAACGGTGACAGCTGCCTTTGCCTCTCACTTCCATCCACCCAGCAACGGCCATCCCAGTGGCTAAATCCCAGCCACATGCGCCAGGGTGCCGAGACTGCTTTGCGGTGATAAATTGCAACCCATGGATATGATGGAAAAGGTCTCGGCGCTCACCTGGCTTGTGCCGGAGACGCCAGGTATAAATCTTTGCTATGACATAAATGGGACGTTTATCCTTGGCTGGGCTCTCAGGGTCACCGGGCACAAGGAGAAAGCGAAACGCAACAGATTGCAGATGGGAGAGAGGAGGGGGGTAAAAATGCCGCGATGCTGAAGAGGAGGGAGGAGGGGAAACGAGCATCCACAACCAGGAGCCCCGTGGTGCAGAAATAGCAATGCAGTAAATAATTTTCCAAGAGAGCTTTAGGAAAATCATGGGCACGTCGTGAACATGCTGATCACCGGGAAGGACCTGTGGAGCCTGACGAACCCTCCCCGTCTCGCAGGCGAGCCGGCGGCTTTATAAAAGCAGCCTGTTGCAGGGCCGGGAAGCTTAACAGCACCAGCTACCATTGCTATTAAATAGTCTTAATTAAGTGGTTTCCCCAACTGCTGCTGTGTGGGAAGATGAAGATCGTCACGCAGCACAACGGGTCCGGGCACAGCCTCGCTAAGGCTCAGCTGGAGCCCCCCGTCAGCACTGTGAGCCGCAGCACAAGCTGTCGTTGAGCCTGGGCACCCCCACCATGGGTACCCCAGCTTGGGTACCCCTCCGGGGGTACCCCACCATGGGGCTCGCCCCGACACCACCACCCAGCCATGTAGGATGTGTCCCCAGGATGAGTGGTGCTGCAGGGTGGAGGGGGCACGGCTCGGCACAAGGATCTGCCACCCACCCTGCCCACAGCCCACCCCACACAGAGCAAAGCCCCAGGCAGCCGCGACTGGGAAAAATCCAACACAGCCCCGGGAACCAGCCATTAAAGCCTCCTGCACTCCGACGGCCGTCTGCCAGCTGGGTTATTGCTGCCCCAGCAGACCCTGGGCTAAAGGAGGGGTGGGACAGAGGGGACCACTCCAGGTGGGGTGGGGGGGGTTGTGTCCTCAGCCCCCCCCCACTGCCTCTTCCATGCAGCCAAGGAAGGGGAGAGGAAGAGGAGGGTTTGCAGCCACTGGGCTGCTCCCAGCTTGATCATCGCCCAGCTGGGAGCAGCCGGTGCTGGAGCAGGGTCGGGTAATCTCATTGCCTTGGTGCTCCTATGCCAAACTGTGAAAATGGGGCTATTACTCAAAATTAACTCCCAGTGACGCAGCTGGTCCAGAGGCACCCCCAACCCCGGCTTCTGCCAGTGCTGGCAGCAGTGTCCGGGGAATGCGGGTCCAGAGCAGCGCAGGGCGTATGCGAGGTTAGAAAGATGAGCCCCGGCGAGGAACGTGGTTTCACCCCTGTACGCAGGAGGCACTGATTGCTGCTGCTTAACGCAGCCCCCTCGGTCCGCATCGCTATTAAACACACCGATGCAGGCAGAGCCTTTGCGGGCTGCAAGTGCTGGAGAGGGCAAGGTATAACCACAAAAAAAAAAAAAAAGACCGCTGCATCCTCACCTTGCTCTGGTCCCCGTGCATGGCACGAGCCTGGGCACAGGGCACCGGCACAGGAGCTTCGGTGGGGGAAACCCGACGTGGCCAGAGCAGAGAGCAGAGCAGCTCAGTTGCTCCATCCCTTGCCAACATGCACAAGCCCCCCACGAGCCTCCTAAAGTTTCCACGGGAGGTTTTCTAAGGACTGCCATTAAATAACCAGAAAAACACCCATCAATCAGCAGCAGGAAACACCACCTACGGAGGCAATTCTGCTCAGCGCTCTAAATTGCAGCATTTCAGCCCAGGCGTGTGCAAGTAGGTGGGGAAGCTCCAGAATAGCTTGGTCCCCGCGCGGTGGGTGGCAGCAGCAAGAAGAGGTCCTGCCGCTGCAGCCTCCCGTGGGAAAACACCATGGGGAAAGGAGGGAGGGAGAGAGGGGGCTCAGCACAGGCGGCACCGAGGCAGCGGCACAGGGGAGGGTGCGAACGCCGGTGCTTACCGTCGGAGTCCTGCTCGGCCGTGGGCCCAGCGTCCGCCTGGCCTTGGGGGCACAAACAAGAGCAAGAAGCAGTGAAGCTGCAGCCCGCCTGCCCCGCCAACACCAGCCCGGGCTGTGCTGCCACTCTTTCCCCAGGTTTCCTTTTTTATTCTTATTTTTTTCTAGGCTTCTGCATCATCGTGTTTATATTCAGACACTGCCTGAACCCCTACCTGGACACCCCAGATCCCAAACCCAGGGCTGCTTGGTCTGAGGACGTCCCTGCAAACCCAGCCACCCTGACTGGGACAGCCCGGAGAAAGCCTCAGCAGGCAGGGAAGGCAGCAGGGCAATTTCTGCACCCTTTAGAAAACAGGCAGCAGCTACACGACTGCTCTGGATGCTTTTTGCTGGGGTTCACCCTTGCAAGCGATGGGGAGGAGACCCAACACCTCGCTGGCAGGACTCCTGCCCCTTGCATAGAGGGAGGGGCTCAGCACCCCACTGGCACCTACCTCGGGTGGGCGCACGGGAGGGGAGTTTCGGGTCCTGGGCGGGTGGCTCTGACAGGCTGGGCTCGCTCGGGGCTTGGGGTGCCTTGTTCTTGCTGACGGGCATCGGCTGGGGCAGCACTTGCTTGGGCAAACCCTTGAAGAACCAGGCGCCGGAGCGCTTCCACACCTGGGGGGTGCAGGCAGCAGGGTGGCACCCATGTCTCGGGGGGATGCTGGGTGCAGACCTGGCAGCATTCGGCCCCCTGCATCACCGGGGTCTGCCTCCAGCAGGCAACACCAAGGATGTGCACCCCTGTAGCAGCAACCCCACAGCCCCTCCTGCTAATTAATTAATTCTTCGGCTTTTACACACTGCAGGTGACAGGGAGCTGACCTCTGGCCATGACAGCCTCTTCAACCCCAAGACTTTATTTTTGAGGGAAAAAAAAAAAAGAAAGAAAAAAGGCAGTTTATCTAGAAAACACGATCATCCTATAAGAACCAGACTCAAGTAGCTGGGCAAGGTTTAATGGTGCTGGGGGACAGGCTGAAAGTCACTGGGAGCACCCCCCAATCTGGAGCTGGTCCTGTCCCGGAGGTCTGGGGTAGGGACAGTGAAACTAAGGGGAAGGACTGTGTCCTCGCTCCAGCAGGAGGAACACCCGGGGCAGGGGAAGCGCCCGGGGTTCCACGCTCACCTCCCGCTGCTCGCTGCAGATCTTGCAGAGCCAGATGGCGTGGGGCCGGCTGTTGGTGGTCTCCACCCCACACTTGGTGCAGACGTTCTGCAGAGAAAGCAAAGCGCCGGGTGGCAGCGGAGACGTCGCGGTCACCCAAAGGTCCCACCGCACCAGCACCACCCCTCGGGAGTGTGAGGTTAATGAGAGACGGTTAATGAGAGCTCTCCCAGCATAAACATTGGTGACTGCAGAAACCCCCCGGGATGTCCCCCCTTGGGCCACGTGCGGAGGGATGCTGGGCAACCGAAACATGCACCAAAAGACCGAGGTGCCCATTTTTGCGCTGGGGGGAGATGTGTGGGTCCGGGGGGCTGTGCCCGGCAGCAGGTCGCAGGGAGATGCCTCACCTTCTTGCAGTCCTCGCAGACGACGCAGGCGGATCCTCGTGGCCCCAGCTGCTCCCCGCAGAGGATGCAGCGGTTCACCCCGTCCCCCAGCACGCTCCGGCGCATGTCCTCCAGCCGGGTCATGAGTCGCCTGGCAAAAAGGGAACAGGAGCTGTCAGGAAAGGCACAGCGTGGCCGGGATGCGGGGGTCCCGCTCCCAAGGGGCAGCTGCTGCCTTTGGTCCAGCTGCTCCTTTTCCTGGTGCAGCTTCCCACAGAACCTCTCCTCTTCCAGCTATAGGAATGCAACCAGGGGAAAAGACACAACCCAGGGGACATGTCAGAGTATTGTATATTCCCCTATAGCTTTATATTGCACGACTAGTAACTTCCACTGCGCTGCCAGAGAGCGGATACCAGCCCCAGCTCCCACATACGCACACATGCATAAAAGCCGTCCAAGTCAGCACCTTTGCACAAAGCGGTTTGGCATCGGTGAAGCAGCTTTTTCCCCCAGAAATGGAAAACTTTCCACCCAGTCCCAGCAACTGTCCGTGGAAGAGCTGCAAGAGGAGATCTTGGAAGGGCTCTGGCGGGAGGACTGAATGAATTAATTAGTTTTCTCATTGCCTAAGAAAAAAGTTGCATATGATTTACTTTATGGAAATTCTTAGCCCTTTGAGTAAAACGCAAAAAACCCACTGGAGAACAGGTTATAAAAACACATCTGTTTACAGCAAAGGTAAAAAAAAAACCCCAACAGTTAAGCAACTTCTGAAAAAAAAAAAAAAGAAACAGCACTGGCAAAAGCAGTTTGCAAAGCAGGAGCGAGCTGCCTGCTGAGCATCCGAAAGCTGGCAGCAAGTTGTATGCTCAGTTAACCCAGAATCCTGCCCTAAAAATAGCACTAGAAGGGGAAAAGGATGCATTATTTATGCCATTCAGCAAGGAAGGAGAAGGAATGAAGAAAGGGAGGAGGAGACCCAAGCCCACCGGAGAGAGCAGCAGCCCCCCTTGCCCGCGGGGTGCCATCCGCTCCCATGGCAGCCTGACCCAAATCTGACAAAGCCGCTAACACGGCATGCCGTAAAAAACATCCGACGTTTAAAAGACATTTTCCTACATGTCTGATGACAGCTTCAGATTTATGGCAGCTCAGCTGCCAGCACCTCTGAATCGCTCATCAGCAATATATGAGCTCTCCTCTACATAGGGAGCCTCTGTGGTTGGTCTCCAGCCGCTCGCAGGACGGCCGGCAGCCCGTGGACTGCACATGGAAAAGCAATGGCATTATTGTACATGGGCGCTTGATAAAGGAATAGCAGCAAGAGGGGGAAAAAAAAATAAAGCATTGCAAAACATACAACCTATTACAGTTCATAAAATGCCCCGTTGGAAACTCGCTGCAGTCAACAGGAGCATCTCAAAGCATTTCGTCAGCCACTGAGTGAAGCCCAGAGGAGGGACGCGGCTCTGAGACTCAGCGTACATTATCTGACCAAAGACACTTTATTACAACATCTTGTTTAGGTGGAAGATATCGGCCGTGCTAAAACCCACCGATGAATTTCCCACTCCTCCCCACGCAGGGGCTGATCTCCCTGGGCTCAAACACGCTTAGGGCTGCTGCTGTGGAGGTGTCTGATGGTTATTAATGGACCTGCAGCCCGTTCCCAGCGAGGAGACAGGAAAGCTGGGCTGGGGCCGGGGCTGGGCAGCCAGAGGAGCCAGACGGAGCCAGCAGTCAGGAGAAATCACTGTGTTCACAGCTACTGTGTCACCAGACAGCAGATGGGCGAGCTTGCAAGTTCCTTCAGTCTTCATTGCCTGAATTTTTAGCAGGGACATGACCACGGGCTCTCTAAATACAGCAGTTCTGGTTCTCAACCTGAGCTAGTTTGTCTCCTGAGCAAAACAGTTTTTGTTGAAAAATAACATCCTCGGACCACAGCGAGGTGCTTTAACGCCTTTCCACTTTGCTCTTAACAGGGAAGCTATCTGCCAGCCTAACTCCCCACTCCGGCTTTGCTCCCGAGAGATGCGGCTGTCTATCCCTGCCCTTGAGCATCTGCTTACGGCTTTGCAGATGATCCATAGGTGATTTCTTCCTACAGAATAAGTCAGCTGCTAGAGCCATCCTCTGCCCTTGGTGCCTTCCCAAGCTGTGCAGCCGATAGACCCTGCTGCAAACACGGAGGTCCCAGTGATTTCAAGAGAGCTGCATCATCCCATAAACACCCGGCCAGCAACAAGCAGTATTCCAATTAAACCCTGGAAACAAGCTGTTCCTAAAATACTTCTTATTTAAAATAAATGAATCACACCACGGTTGTTGCCAGTCCACGTCCCACCACGTGCAACACGGGGTCACCACAAAGAGCCCCCAACAGCAAATAACCAACAACATTCACCTTCTGTCGCAGCACATTGCTCCCACCTGGACAGGAAAAGATTTTTGGAGCAAAACCTGTATTTTCCTAGCAGTGAAGCACATGTACAAGCCCGTATCTTCCTCAGTTCCCCACCCTGTGCCGCAAGAGCTCTGCTCCAAGAGAAGCATATTCCAGTTGGAAATCTGCAAGCCCAAACAAACTTATTATAGAAACGAGAACAAATGGCACAATCAAAGCAAAATTAAAAAAAAAAAAAAAAAAAAAAAAAAAAAAAAAAAAAGCCTTGGCATTTCAAGAGATTCATTATTTAGCTGCAAAATCTTTTCCCGTCTCTCATTTACCAGAAGCGGCTCCTTAAGAGTTTTTTTTTTTAACCAGTGGAAGAGCTTCAGCAGTCAGTACACACACCTGTGGCACCAGTTTCAAGCAAAGCACATTTGCCTAATTAAAACATCCATTCAAGCTGGAGAAATTGGGCTTTTTTTACTGATTCAAACACTGCCATGAGAGGACTGTATAAAATGTTAAAATTTAATTCCTGGCATGAAACTGGCAGAAAGAAGGCAGGACCTGGGAAAGCGGGTACCGCACCGAGACCCACGGGCTGGGAAGCTCCTGATTAAGGTGATAACTGGGAGGAAAAAGCACAAGTTTCTCTTCAACATCATCCAGCACCGGGCTACACGTGTGCCGGAGCCCCACACGTAGGCTGTTCACCCACCGCTAACCAGAGGGATGCCCTGCTCTTGCCCAGGTAGCAGCCAGGAACAAGCTTTCTGCCTTCCCCAAAAGCTTTTTCTCTCCCTCTCTCCTCTAGATATCATTTGTTTCCCATTTTTATTGCACCTAAAACAGCCATCCAATTCACCACTCTCCCCTGCACGCCTCTAGGACTACAGCAACATCTTCCTTACCTTTATGCGCACTTCAAAGTGCCCATCCCTCCGGTCTCCATGAGACTAACTTCAAGGAGCAGGAAATATGCTTCAAATTGTTAAAATGGGAGGGGGGGGGGGAAACTAAAAAAACAAAACAAAAAAATACCAAGAGAGGAGTAATTGAAGCCGGTGGCAGGGAGCTGGCTAAGCCTGGCACCCGGGAGCATCACCGCTCCCGGAGACAGCCCTGCAGAGAGGGAGAGCATCCGTCATCTGCCAAAGAAATACGTATTAGTCACTGATGGGAGCAAGATATAAGAACCGAGTGATACGCTCGATCTGAAATGCTTAACAGGCACCCGAGATGATAACAGCAATAAAACAGTCCCCTGATAATATAATATCGGCCTGGCCCCATAAATATGGTTTGGAAGAGAAAGGCGAGCAGCTCCCGGGCAGCGAGGGCTGGTGGGAGCCCCGGCGCAGGCAGGGGAAGGGCTCGCGTTGGGAGGAAGACCTGCAAACATCTCCCGTGATTTCAGGCAGGCAGAGGATCCCACAGGGACGCACCAAAGGCTGGGCTGAGTCCTAGATAGGATAGAAACCCGTAGTGCTACGGCATCGGCATTTTCTCTTGTGTTCGGACCAGAGCGATCCAGAGAGGGACAGAGAGTCACTGGCATTAAGTGCTGACGATCTCGGGAAACAAGACTTAAGAGCGGGGCAGGCACGCAAGAGTTTGTTGTGTTTAAATATTCATTGCCACTCGGCAGAAATGAATGGCTAAAGACGTGCCTAATGGGTTTTAAACCGCATCGGGGAGGACATTGAATGCAGCAGACAACACGCTGCTGTGCAGGGGCAGGAGAAGGACGTGACCTGCGAGGAAGGACCTCATCCGGGGTACCGTGAACCGGGTGCTCCCAGCCCCATGCGGGAACCAGCGGGGACGGACTCAGCCACCACTTACGTGGCAAAAAGAAATTAAAGTAAAACACAAAGGAGGTCACAAAGTGCCTCCAGAATTAAGCACTGACTTGGCTCCGTGGGGAAATCATGTGCCTTAAAGGGCTGAATATTAAATTAAGGCTAATTTTAATGGTATAAAAGAGACAAGAAAAGAAGCCAAGCTACAGATTAAAGAAAACATAATTAAAATCAGGATGAAATATTAGAAGTAATTTTCTTCCTTTACAAATGCACAGGTAACTAAAGGTAAGGCATCATTTGAGCTTTTACAGGTCGACTTTCAAAGCTCGTCCTCTGCTGAGAGCCCTCACTATGGAGGAAAGGTGCCCAAGGAGGCCAGGGGGATTCATGCATTTCAAAGTATCCCGTTCCCATGCTAGTGCAGCACTCCAGGTGCTGCTGCCTCCTGTGGTGTGTTACAGGAGGGTTGTTATTTTGCAGTTTCATCCCAGCCCCAGAAGTAAGAGAGGAGGTTTTTTTTTTTGGGGGGGGGGGGGGGGGGGGCAAAAAACACAAA
>VYXH01000021.1:150389-225826 GCA_013397275.1 Burhinus bistriatus | reverse complement strand
AAAAAAAAAAAAAAGAAAAAAAAAAAATCAATGAGACTATAAATTCTTGGTCCAGAACACAGCGGCACACCGAGCAGCTCCCTCCCCTGCTTACAGGTTCCTCCTGGCCAAGGACCAACACCAGCTCAAAAAGATCCCCCGCAGGCTCCCTTTCAGGAGAAACACTGCAGTGCAGTAGCTGCTGGCCAGGAACGCAGCCAAGCGAGCGCTTTCCCCCGTGTCGTGGTTTGGGCTGGGCCGGCCACTAAAGGCTCGGGGTCTCTCCCATCCCACCACCGCCTTACCCGATGCGCTCCTGCTCCATCTCCTCCATCTTCTCGGCTCGCGCGATGACTCGGTTGATGATCTCCTTCTCCTCGTCCGTCAGCTCCTCGCTCTTGCGCTGCCGGTCGGGCTGGCCACCCCGCGCCGCCCAGCCAGGGGGGAGCCTGCGGGGAGAGGGGGGCGAGGGCTTCACCCACAGATCATACACGTGCATGCACATGTGTGTGTGTGCAATCACACGTGTGTGTGGGCAATAGCCAGGCACCAGTTCCCAAGCCCAGGGAAGAAGGGGTATGGCACCTCCCCACCCTCCAAGCTCTCTTCTAGCAGGAAGGTGGCAAATGGCCCCCAGCCACCAGGTGGAAGCTCTTATTTCCATTTTGGGGGGGGGGTGGTGTTCATACAGAAACACTTGTTTTGCATGAAGAAAACCAATTTCCTTTTCAAAAATATTCTCATTATTTCCATGTTAAGCATCAACTGACACGACTAATTTTGCACCCTGCTCTCTGCCGTGTAACACTGGGTTTGCCAGTGAGCTGCGGTACCGGGGCGACGGCCACAGGAGGGGGCATTTTTTGCCATCAAAGATGGGAGTTTTCCTTCTCCTAACATCCAAAAATCCTTTTGCACAGCGAGCACAGCCTGGGCATCAGGCAGCTTTAACCTGGTGACACGGTAATGTCTGCCACTCAGCCCTGCCGATTAGCAGGCGGCAGAGGGGTAACACTAATGAAGGACACAAAAGGCAAACACCCATCCTCCCCTCACCCTTCTACTCATCTAAAGACCTTTCCAGGGTCTTTTACCCCTAGGCTGAGCAGACCCACACAGTTTTAAACCTTAAAATTCATTAAAACCCTGTGCAGCGCTTCCCCAAATTAATTGCTATTTGCTTGCATCCAGGGCAAGGTTTTTCCTGTTCTCTCAAGACCGTTAAGAGTAGCAGGTAAAGAGCAATAGGCCAAAAAAACAGGCAAGCGAGATACTTACTGCTCCTTCTCGCTGCTGGGAGGCACAGGGAAAGAGAGGGAACAAGGATTAGGGAAGGGGCGAGGAGCACAGCCAGGACTCTCCCCACGTCGGGGGTGACAGTCCCTGACAGCACACCCCTCTCCACCAGCTGTCCCTGCTGCTCCTCCAAAGCAGCACAGAGCAGGAAGCTCCAAACATGAGCTTTGCCCAGCCCCTGCATCCTCCAGGCACCCAAAACCAGCTCCCACCCAGGGGCGCTGCCACCACCCCTCCAGCCGGGACAGAGACCTGCCGCGCAGTGGGATGCAGCATCACCCTGCATGGCGGCCGCATTGGAGGGCGTCAGGACAGATGGACAGGGCTCCTCGCCGGCACAGGGATGCACGCACACCCGTGGGTCTGTCCCCACCACCTTTCTCAGGGGGTTTAGGAGGCAACACGGCAAAACGTCCCTATTCAACTGGTGCAAACCAGTGTCCCCAGAGGAGGAACTGGGGTGGCTGCACCCGCATCGCCTCCCACCCCCAGGAATTCTCCTCCCTCCGGCACCAGCAGCATCCCTGCAGCCCCAGCCCCCTCCTCTCACCTGGCCCGGAGAGACATGGTCCTGTCGCTGGGGCACATCCACCGGTCAGAGCTGCCACCCACCACCGCGTCGGTCATCACTGGCTGCCGAGGGGACCCGGGGAGCGAATTTGGTCACACTGGTGCTCCAAGGACGAGCGCCGACTCAGCACGCCCAGGGAGTCAATCACTTTGCTCGTCTGCCAACGCAGGTAACCTGGGGTGTTCAGCCAGGCTGGGGGGGAACAAAAACAAAACAAAACAAAACAAAAAAAAACAAACCACAAAATCATGCTGGGCAGGGCTTTATTTTTGGCATTAAGAGGAGTGGGAGCCAGGAGAGAAACAGGAATGTCACTTTAGTCGCTGTCTCAATATCATGCACGAGACGCAAGAGCCTACAACCACCACCCTCCCAGGAGGGCAACACAGCCGCACTCAGTGCGGATGTAATTAATGAGATACCTGACCTCACATTAATTATGAGGCTTCAGAGCTGGGAGGGAAGAGGATGTTTCCGCTTCGGAGAAAAATCTACAAACCAGGAAACTTTCCCCCCAAAACCCAGCACGTCTCGCTGTCCTCCCCCAAACCACATTCCCTCCAGAACAAAACTCCTCCTTTTTCATTTTTGTTTGCTAAAGTTTTTGCACAATGAAACCTGGAGAGGCACTGGAGGAGCATGTGGCAACAGGACCTGAACACACTACTCTGTCTACTCATCTCCAAAAGATTCATCAAGACAGGCACCTCTTCAAACCCACAGCAAAACGGACAATTTTCATTAAAAAATAAATTGATGTAAAATTCAGAGCCTGAGTGCTAATTTATTCCCACTTTCTGGGGGCGTTTTACCCTTCCACCCACCACCCCTACTCACTGCATGGGGATCGGGGACTGAATGGCAAAGCTCAAGCTGGTGCCAACCAGCATCATCCACAGCGCAGGGACGGACCCATCCGTCCCGTCGTCTCTTCCGGGGCAAAATCAGTACTTTTACACAGGGGAACGCCGCAGGCAGAGCAGTGTCCCCCAGCCAAGGGCAGGACAGGACCCATCCTCCTGCGCAGCCCCTCATCCCTGCCCAGCCTGCGGGGTGCCAAGGGATGCTGCGACTATGCTGTGAGTCACTGTCACACCTGGACCCATCTTGGGATGGTCCCCAAGAGCAGAGGGTGCAGCTTGTGGGTCCACAGACTGCATCACTCCAGAGATATTGATTGCAAAGGGAGAAGCTCAGGTTGAGCCTCGCTTTACAGTCATTAAGGCAGAAATAAAAGAGAAAAGGCAATCCATCCACGAAGGGGTTGGCTTTGCTGCAACAGTAATGAGAGCACAAGGCACCGAGGAGGATATGAATCACCCCTTCGTTAGAACCCCCCACTGATGGGGAAGTTTTTGTGAGCTCAACTAATTCCCCCATCCATCTCTTCTGTGGAGGACCAAAGCGGAGCCGGCACGGGGTACCTGCTGGTGTCCCCCCGCAGCAGCAGCCTCCTGCCTGCATTGCTCGCAGCACCTGCATTTGAATTGCTTTCTCCTGCCTGCAGCAGAACTTTAAAAAAAAAAAAACATACATAAAACCCCAAACCCTTCTGCAGACCCTGGCCCACGGGCACCGGGGCTGCTCCCAGCCTGTGGGTCATTCATCCTCCCAAATCTGGTGCCCTGGGAAGATGCTGCCCCAGACTTATCCCCGGCTGGAAGGGACCGCTCAGCCGCCCACATTCCACCATGTCCCAGCACCGAAGCCAGCGTCCCAGAGCTGCCAGTGGGTCCCAGAAGAACCAGAGCTCAGCCCAAACCTGGCAAATGCACCTTTGCAGGGCACAACTCCAACGGGAGCACTGGGGAGGTTGTCCCAAGGAGAGGATGGAAAACAGGAGTTTGCAAAACCACCTCACTGAAATCATCAACTCTGAGCCATGAAAAAACGTGCAACATTCCCAGAAAGTGGGAAAAATGTAATTCCCATCCTCCACTTTCTGCTCTACAATGTTGCAGGGGTTTCTCCATCAGTGTCTGAAGAGTCAGCAGAGATTTGAGGATCACCTTTGCTTCCCTGATAACTTCCAAAAATACAGAGATAGATATATATATGTAAAAAAAGTGAAGTACATGCGGTAATTAGTGCTCCGTTGATTTCATACAGTGACTATTCCTCTGCCAAACCAGAAGGCTCTGATTGACAAGGTCAGTTAAATAAGCAAATTGCTCATTTACATCCTCACCGCCACCTCCACAGTCTGCACTGCAGCACCAAACTCCTGCCGGGGATTTAGGGTGCCGCTGCGGCCGGGAGCGGGGGAGTCTCAGGGGGCTGCACACAGATTTAATGAGGTGCCCTGGAAGGGCAGTGTCGTGTCGCCAGCACCCATTTTTGGGGAGATGCAGGTGGATAAAGGACTTGCCCAAGGTCACGCGTAGCTGCAGCGACCACCCAGGCCCTGCAAAGAATAGGGAAAAATCCCTGGTTTTTTTCGCTAGCAAAGAGGGTAGAGCAATCACCGGGACTTCAGCTGGCGGGGAGGAAAACTCCTTCCCCCAACTAGAACTTTCTGCTAATAATAGAGAAGCCACGAGTGTTTTGCTTTGTTGCGGATGGAGAAGAGCCCAGGGACGGCTCCTGGAGGAATACACAAGCCTTTCCCTCCACCTATAAATAATAGATTTTGAAGATCTACTTTGCATTACTTCCAGCAACTACTCTTGCTTGCCCTAATGCTTGGTTCTGCATTTTTAGCGCACAGTAAAGAACAAAATAACAGCTTACAGTGGCTTTTTCCCCCCACCAAACCCTTGCTCACAAGCAAAGGATGTGGCAATCCAAGTTGTGATCGATGGGATGCAGCAGCATTTAGTTAATGAAATGGAAATATCCCACCCTAGGAGGATGCCAAGACCTTCCAGGGTTTGGCTGTCCCCAAAGGATCCCAGGACCTGCTCCCCCAGGTTCCTCTCGTCTCCACATGGCACAGGCTGCTCGAGGTTCCCCGACTGCAAGCGGAGGTCAGGAGAAGCGAGGTGGCAGCTCCCGCCGGCGTGAACGCAGCGCGTCCTGGGCAGAGCCAGGAATAGAAGCGAGGTCTTAATTTCTGGCCTTAAGGAAGAGCCACATGACTCTAATCACGCCGCTCCATTACTTCTGTATGACGGAGCCCATGAATTTGATCATGCCTTAATAAAAAGGGATTGAACATCTTCCGTGAATCACTCTGCCTCTCCCCAAGCCGCCGGCGCTGTCGTCCCGTGCGCAGACGCCGCTCGCTCTGAGCCAAGAAGTGCCGATTCACGGGCCCATCGCCAGCACCCGAAATCCGGCGGATGCAGCGCCAGTGCCAAGCCCTGCCCCAGCAGGTCCTGCTCACCCTCCAGCAGCCCTGGCAGGGCAGGGAAAGGCAGCAGGACCCACACGGCACGAGCCCATCCTGTCCCATGGGCACCAGGAGGGACACAGGGCTGCTGATGCCCCAGGCAGGACCCAAAGCCACCGGAGGGACCCACACTGCCACCGCCAACCGGGCATCTGCAAAGAGAGACCATTACAGGGCTGTCCAAACATGCTGGTTTAGTCATCTGGAAATAACATACCAGGGTAGAAAACAGAAAATTCACTATTTCAAAGACTCCCAGTGCAATAATCAGGTTTTTACGGTGAGCTCAACATTTCACACTTGGCGGTGCCTGCAGAGATCGTCTCCACCAGCAAAGACACTGACACAGGCAACCTATTTCTCCAGCCTTCTCAGCTCTGCAATGCAGCTTTCTTAAATATTGAATAAGTCTGCTGCTCTACACCACCTGCCAGTGCCAATGATGAGGTAATTTTGCATTGACAAAGCCTAATGCGATTAATCTGGTTTGAAAGAGCAGGTTTTAGAGCCCGTCCATTCACTCGGTGAAACACTCTTGCAGACAGGGCATCGGCAGCAGCTTGTTATTCACAGCCAGTAGCCAGACCCCAAACAAACAACCCAAACCGCTGCTCGGATGCCAAGTGAGAGATTATTTCTGCGCGTCACCAAAACGGGAGGTTTTGAACTCGAACAGATCCAAACACCATCCTCCATCAGGCTGATGGGATTTTCACACCAGCTCCAAGGCCAGCCTGGGCACGGGAGCCGATTTATGCTCCCCAGCTGGATGGTGGAGCTGAGGATGGGGAGGCAAAAATAGGGTACGAGTGTGTGATTGCCTGATGGGGCTCCCCAGCCCCATGCCCAGGGAAAAGGGGTGCGTATTTTGGGAGGTTCCTACTGGCTCCTTGTCACCCCAAGCCAAGCGGTGAGAAGAGCAAATGCAGAAGCCGGGATGCACCGGCAGCCCTGGGATGGGAACCATGCCTCCCTGCCTCTCAGCAGGCATACGTGTTCCCAAACACCATTTTTAGCTGGAAGTCTCTCCTAGCTAGCGGTGACATTCGCCACCATCTCACGAGCCCATCAGGGCCAGATCTTGCCCTCCCCTCCATGCCCCAGCACCGGGGCCGGTGCCTGGCACCCAGGAGAGCTGTGTGAGCCGCAGGGGACCCCAAGTCCCAACCAGAGACCTGGCGCAGACACTGGGCACCCCATGTCCAGCCCTGCCCTGAGCATCTCACAACACCCGGGCTCTTCCTTTGCCAGGAAAAAGAGCCTGCCCGGCGCAGGAGCCACGCGTACCCCACAGCATTCCCTATGGCATACGTGCGTGGCTATAGGGGCCACAGAGAGCAGCCCGAGCAGACGGTGGGGTGCTCACTCCCCTCCAGGGTCAGGCAGGATCTGGTACTACTGGATTTACCTGCAGAGGGGGAAATAAAGGTGTAAGTGCCCCAAAACCGCTGCTGAAGCAGCTGTGTAATGCTGTAAAATAATCAGGGGACCAGACGGCGGGGCAGGAGGGCAGCCCAGCCCCATGGGGTCCCGTGCACCAAAAATCCCTCGAATCCTGATGTCCCCGAGCAGCCAGCGTCTGTGCTTTGTCTCGTTTCGGATGGGAATCATTTTAGAAAGTTTGGGCAAGATTGGGCAAGCTGCTTTATGGATGGCGCTTCAGGAAAACAGCCCACATTCAAGACTTTCCTTTAAAAAAAGAAAGAAGAGAGGCAGATCTCAGCTGGCAGAAACGGGTGGAAGTGGCAAACAGAAGCTGCTTGGCCTGGAGCCGCCCGCACAGGTCTGCCATGGGGGTACAGGACAGCAGGACAGTCACCCTGTGGCTCCACACAAAGCACCAAGTGACCTACAGCTGCGGCAGCACAGGCTGCCATGCTTCTGCGGGGACCCACGTGCCGCAACCGCCTGGCAACACTCCTCCGGTACGAGGTGGGATCAGACCCCGGGGCACAGAGCCCTCCGACCGCACTGCGGCAAAGCCAGGGCCAGGGGTCCTGGAAATTCAGCTTTCAGGAAAGACCCAGAACCGGCGAGTCCTAAACCCAGGTCATTTCATCCTTTGTCCCCGTGCTAGACTCTTACAGGGAACCGAGGCCCCGCAACTTCCCGGGCCAGTTTGGCACCAGTTGGTTAATCAAGGCTAAATGTAGCTGCGCAGGTAACTGATGGTGATGGCTGCAGACCACAGGTGACAGCAATCCATGGAGCAGAGGTGTACAAGAAATGCAAAGCAATGGAAGTCCTGCCCATCCTCTGGTGCCCCGATCCCACGGCTGCCCCTATGATCCCAGCCGGCAGCAGCCTGCCCGCAGCACCCGTCCACCCAGCCCCACGGCACACTAGGATGGGCCTGCCGCGACCCGGCACGCTGCTCGATGGCACGGGGCATGCACCCATGCAGCACGCAGGAGCCCACGGGGCTGCTCCTGCCTCCACTGCCCTCCAGCTAAATCCAGACCACGGCCCAGCCTGGAGCAACAGGGCTAGGAGCTCTCCCGAATGCCGACAGCTTTGCTTTGGCCAATGCTTCTGCTGCCTTTAAATTCACATAAGGTGCTGAGAGATGCCTTTTTTCCCCCTCCCCCTTAATTCCCAGCTCCCTGTCATCCTCCAGACAAAGATCCATCCCAAGGCAGCTGAGCAGCAGCGCACAGTCAATTTTATTTAAGCAGCACATTGACATTTCCTCCAGCAGCTCCTTCACAAACCAAACACTGTTATGATGCTGTCATGAGGATTTACTCCCATTGATTAATTGCAGAAAAGACAACACACAAAAAAAATAATAAAAAAATCACTTCTGGGTTTCTATGACTTACCCGTGGCTGCTGGAGCTGGGGGTCTCCGGCCAGGCGATGCCCAAGCGCACCCCAAGCCTACACAGCGCTATTAAATACAGCGGTGGCGTTGCCATCGCTCCTCTCGCCGCGGCAGAGCTGCTCCGAAGGCTGCTTAGCAACAGATCGCTGCACTGCTCCGGCACGCCGCCCTCGATTCGGGCATTGCCGAGGACAGGGCATGTGCCTGGAGCCGCCAGGGTGAACTGACCCCATCAGGGATGCTGGCAGGAGGACGACCCAGGGACCCCCGCGCAATGACGGCAGCAGAGGCTGAAGGAAGTTCAGCGATGTGAAAAGGCTGGGAAGCACCCGCCAGCCTGGTGATGCAAAGCGCGCTCAGAGGCGGCAGGTCCCGCTTGCTGCCAGGGGCAGTTTCCCAAAGGCAGCGACAGTCCTCGCGAGATGCCCCAGCGGTGGCATCACACAGGGTCACAGGAGCAACAGGCAGGGTACATGCCCCATCCCCAGACCATGTCCCTGGGCGGAGGATGCTCGAGGCTGCAAACCTGCCGTCCTCAGAGGGCAGCAGGGATGGGCCAGACTGGGGTAGAGGAGCCGTGTGGAGCCAGACACCCCACGACAGGGCTGTGCAGAGGGGGCCCAACCTGGCACCGCAGCCTGACCCTCCTCAAAAGCCATGGGGAGCCCAGCCACCAGCAGAGAGGAGCACATGGCCACCCAGCTGCGCGTCTGCACCACCCTGAGAGATGCTGGGCTTCCAACCTGCCCAGTCACTAAACGCAGCTCCTTCCTCTCCCCACACACCCCCGTTAAGCACCTGGTTTCATGCAGCCAGACCTGCCCCCATCACTGACACGCTGGGCCCCAGTGGGAGAGTCCGTACCCACCTCCTGGGGCTGGAGGAGAGCGATGCTGCTCAGCCCCACGCAGCTACCAGCAGGGACGGAGCCAGGGCATCTTCCAGCACATGAACGTAATCAACCATCAGGGTCGTTAGCCTCCCCAGCCTCCAGCTTTAAGGAGGATGGGGGAATTAATCAGGCTGGCCTTGGGGGCACTGCCTCAGGGAGCAGAGCTCTCCTCCCTGCCCAGACCTGGAGTGCTCAGCTGGGACCACCTGGAGCGATTCATTACCTATTATCACTAATTGGCAATGACTGCAGTGACATCATCACCTGTCTGCAGGCAGGAGGAGGGCACCGGGCTGGGGCCACCAGCAGCACTGGCAAGCAGGCAGAGGGTCTCCGCTGCCAGCAGAGCCCCCAGGACCTGCAGTGGGCACAGAGTACCATCTCATTTTCAGGTCCCAGAGAAAGTCCCTCAAAACTTAAGCACAAAAAGAGACTCCAGAGCTGTGAGTCCCCCCACCTCTCCTCAGCAGTTTTTCTCCCCTTGCCGTTTCCAGTACCAGGGAACCAGCACACACGTACCCACACAGCCACGGAGGCGCAGCAGAGTCCTGCAATGGGCTCTTGGGTTTCACCTTCGCTGTAAAGGGTGCTTCCACAAAATAAAACATGCTTTTTCCACATTCGGCACGCTTCTTGGCTCTCCCTGGGAGCCGGGGCAGTGCAAAAGCAAGACTCCGAAGGAGGAGAAAGCAGAACAGCAGGCTAGAGGCAGTGCCAAGCAGGGGATGGGATTTGCACCCCGGTGGGTTGCTCCTAAGAGGGTTGGTGGGTCTGATGCAGGGGGACTTCGCTGGAAGCCCATCCCACAGACCATGCACGCAGGTGACAGCAAACAGCTCCCACCGCATCGCCTGGGTATGGCACAGCTCTGCCGGAGGCGGCTGGCACTCGCCCGGCTGCGGGGCTGCTGCGGACGAGCATCGCCCACCCAACGCTGCTCTCCTGGGGGATGCCCAGCAAAGTGCCCACGGGATGCCACAGCAACCCCCAATTCAGCACGTGGGGCTCAGACCCACCGCCCCACATACCCCAGGCTGATCCCCACAGCAGGGCTGAACGCAGATCTCCTGAGTCAGCCCCTACAGCAAAAGTGAGCAGCTCGCTAAATCCCTACCAGATGAATGATGCATCATCAAATAAAGCCCAGTATCACAACATTAACAATATTTATTTTCAGGCTAAGCTGCAGCCTGGGCTTTTGATACCAGTAATTAAAGCAAATGGTTCATCTGTTATCATCTTTGCATCCCTGGAGCCAACTGTCCGTGCTTTGAAGCCCTGTATTATCTTTTTTTATTGCAGCCTCCCAGGAAGGGGAGGATCAGGCTGATCCACACACACTTTTTAGATCCCAGGAGCGGTGTTAGCATGGACCAAGCCCAAAGCAGAGCCGCGTTCAGGGCAGCCACCTTGCTCAGAGCTTTTTAGCAGTGAAATGAAGAAGTGTTAATTGATCAAAGACAAATTGCTGCTCCACTTTATATCTGAGATTAGAATTAATAGAAAGACATCAGCAAGAAAGATAATGAGGTCTCCCCTCTGAAACAACCCGTCCCTGGGAACGGCAGCATTAGCAGCCTCAGTCTGTTTCCCGAGGTGGCCGGTTTTGCCTTCAGGCGGCTTTTAATGCTGTTTGCAACACTTTTGTCTGTCCTGGGAAAGAGGCAGAGAAGGCACCTGCTAAAGCCCTTGAGGCCAGCCCTGAGCTGGGCAGCGGTGCCCTTTCAGAGCCCGAACGGGGAGCAGAAAGCCCAAAGCACCTTTGCAGCACGCTCTCCGCTCCGGGGCCAGGATGGTCTCTGCATCCCACCGCCGTCAGATGCCCAGGGATGGGGCTCAGCTCCCGCTGCCATCGCAGCTCTCGCTGTTCACGCTCCGGGGACAGGGACAAGAGACAGTTTCAGTGGCTTAGAACCCCCAAATGCCCAACGTGCTCAAAAGTTGCCCGCACACAGCAAAGTCCCAAAGCAAGGACCGGAGCAACCCTCCACCTGCGCCGAAGGGGCGATGCCAGCTCCATGAGCTCCGGCCGCTGCCACCAGCCTCCCACGGGAGACGTGGCCGCGGGGAGGTCACCCACCGCCCGCACAGCTCCGGGACGCTGCAACTTTCCCCGGCCGGCTGCGAAGGGGATTTGCCTCCGACCGAGCATCCCCGGATCCGCACCCCGACTCCTGCCCCTCCGGAGCGGGGACCCCCNGGGGATAGACGCAGCGGTACCTCCTCTCTGCCCATCCTCTCCTTTATCCCATCCCTACCCCTCTCCCATCCTCACCTCCCATCCCTTCTTCATCCCTCCCTCTTTCCCATCCCCTCTCCATCCCCTCTCCCATCCCTCTCCCATCCCCTCTCCATCTCACGCCTCCCCATCCTTGGAGGACACAGCAGTTTTTTGCACGCTCGCACACACACATCACCTGGGAGAGACTGGGCTTTGGGCATCTCCCCCAGCCCTGCCCGCAGTTGCCTGTACCAGCATCTCCCCACCTGTGCATGGGGGCCCGAAGTGGGGCAGGCCCTTCCCACACACACCTCCTGCAGCAGCAGCCAAAAGCTGTGGGGAGCTGCCTGCCCGGCCAGATTCCCCATCACTGGGGTTTTGGCCCCGGGCACTCAGGTTTAAGCAGCAAAGGGATCCCACAACATGGTAGCCCTTGCCCAGATTAACCCTAAAGACCAACCCGAGCCCCACGCACAAGCAGGGAACTTGCTGTCTCTGGCCAAGCCCTACGATGACTTTAGCACTGCACAGACCTTCAGGAGAGCACAGGTCCTGCCTGCAGGGACAGCTACTGCAGGGAACCGGGAAAGCAAGTGATTTAGAGCACAGAGGGAACCCTGTTCCCAAGCGGAGGCACCCAGACTTTCACAAACTGAAAGAGGCAGCAGCCCAAAGCCACCCCCAGATACCACCTTGCACCTCCTGGCCAGAGGGCTCTGACCTCCTTCCCCCTGCGGCAGGGACCGTGCAGAGGGTGGGAAACTCAGCTCACAGCCGGGAGCGAGCTAAAGCTGGGCTGGGATGGAGCCCAGCTAATCAACACGCTTTCGTGTCAAGTTCATCAGCTCCAGCAGCCTTGTTTTACTTACTCCCAATATTCCAGTGGGGAGCTGTAACACCCTTGGGCTTTCATGACTTTCCAGAGGATCTCCTGCCAGTCGTTCCTGCATCATCTCTTGCCAAGTGAAGTGAGGTGGACAGATCATCTGCCGGTAAGAGAGGATGGAAATCAGAGCTGGCCTGACACCTCGGCACGAGTGGCCAAGGAGGGAAAGTTAATAAAAAAGTTTGATCAAAGGGTGTTGTGAGATGAAACTGAGGGGGTGAGATGTGGCTCTGGGCTGCCTCTGTGAGCAGGAGACCAACAGGCTTTGAGCACCGCTCAGCCATGGACAAGGATGCGGCGCCTGAGCCAGGGGAGGAAGGAAAATTTCTCATTCCTATAGCTGGATTTCACCATTTCTATATAAAAGATTTTTAACCAGTTGCAAGTAAGCCTTTCATGAAAATCCTACTTTTTTGTTTTGATTTAAAAAGAAATCCCTGAAGAGACCGGAATCCTTGAAGGATGGAGCATGTTCCTGCCTTCAGCAAGGAAAGTATTCCACCACTCGAGGTTGAATCTTGATTGGCATTCACCTAGATGTTTGATGGACATCTTCTTCTCTTCCAGGCTCAACTATGTATTTTTATTTAGTGAAAGAATGCCTCGCTTATGCAAAGTAGTTGGAGAGACAAGCACAGTACTTTCAAGCTGATATGTCTTGACACCTTCCTTGGAGATTCACAAAAAGAAGCAGCATGTGCTGAAATTTGAAAATCAGATCTAAAACCCGCTTTCCAGAAAGGCAAAAAGCAACACCTGCAATTCTCTGTTCTGAATACCTGGCACTTTCACTCCCCTTTTTTAGCCCATCTTCTAAAAATAAAAGAGACGGGTTGATTTTTCTTGAATTATAAATACATTTTGGCAGTCTGGCATCTCCTGCAGCAGATCAAAGCATGGGAGTTTTATTTATTTATTTCCTATCAGGTTTATTTTTACATCCGCAAGCCCTCTAATTCTCAAGGATTTGTTATATTTCCCCTGTGTGCTCCAACACAGCACACAGCCAAAGGCTCCGTTCAACCCTGGAGCCATCCTGTCCGGAGGCTCGGATGGAGCCCACCTGCGGCGCTTGGCCGCAGCGCCGTGCACCGGCAGCTCAAGTTCAAGTGCAGAGGCAAAACTCCCAGAGGTTATTAGAGCAGCGCAGCGGTTCTCTGCTCGAGGGCGCAGAAGCTCAGGCCGGACGCACCCGGGGCACCGCCGCATCAAGCAAGCTTCCAGCCTGTGGTACCTACTGTTTTGGGTTTGATTCCGCTGGCAGCTCCACTGATTTCAATGGGAATAACTGAAGAATAAAACTGAGTTAATGGCTACAGACAGCTCCAGGCATCAAAACAGCACCAGAACCAGACAGGGGCCAGGCTCTGCTTCACCTCCAGCCGTCTCCCATCCTCGGCTGCAGCCGGTGCCAGCGATGGAGCACGGGATGGAACGCTTTCCCCCGGGGCAGCGTGGCTGCACAGGCACAGCCTGATGGCAAGGCACTGAAAACACGGCTACACAGGCAAATTAAAGCACCAAAAGCACAGCACATGCCATACTCAGTTATTGCCACCCTTGCACCGCCACTCAGATGCTCCGGGAGGAAACCTCTCCCCTTGTTTTATAGCCCAATTATTTACACTTAACTGAAGTGCTGGACAGGAGATAGGGAGCGGTGAGCCAGCGCCAGGCTGGGGTCAGCCCTCTGGTGTCTGCAAAGTCGGGCAGTGCCCTGGAAAAAGGAGTATGAGCTTTATAAAATGGTTTTTCTGCAATGTTTTTAATTAGGATTAAAAGTGTTCCAGTGGAAATCCATAAACTCTCAGAGCTCGAGCACACAAAAGCTCAGGGCTGAATAACAGCTGCTGTCGCTGATTCCAATACCGGGAAAAATAAACCAGGATCACGTCAAGCCCTTCCCTCACAGCCACAGCTCCAAGCACGGTTGCATGAGTTAAATTAAAATGATTGATGGCAGCTCGGGCACCCAAGAGAGCATTTTCCGCTTCTGTGAATCACTAAAAGCCAGGCTGCTCCCCCCCAAGCCCGCTTGGCCGCAGATCCCAACGGATGCCCCCAGGAGCTCCCTGGGATGTGATAGCAAGAAACACGCGCCACCCACATCATAACTCATTGCCGACCGCCTTAGCACGTGCTCTCCTCCACACTCAACCCAAGTGCTTTAGTGCTGACTTAAATATTTGACATGCAAGACAGATGGGAAAGGACCCACTTCCCGAGACCCGAAATCCATAACCAGCTGCCCAGCGCAGCTCCTCTCCATTAAATTGCGCTTTGGAGAAAGAGGTGGAGGAGAAAAGAGGGAGAGGAGGATGGAGAAGGGTTTGATGGGCACCAGCCCGAGCTCTCCAAGCAGGATGGACCCTGGCAGCTGAAACCAGGGAGGTTGTGGCTCACGCTTTGGCGACCAGAGAGTTTGTACCTACTTTTTCAAGAGGACAAAATGCCAAGCCAAGATTTAGGCCAGAGTGGGAAAAAACCTGCTTGGACTCTCCCTCGGGACCTGTGCAGGATGCAGCCGAATCCACGCTATTTAATTAACACCTTGTCCCCCTCCAGCCTGAGCTCCTGCCAGCTCAGAAAATAATGAGCAAGGCACAAGCCAGAGGAGACATCCTCAATTAATCTTGTTGATTAAAGTGCCAGCATAAAAAAAAAGAGACATTAAAAAGGAAAGGAAAACAAGTTTTTCCCTTTGTCACTTGATTTGGGTGCTGGGGTGTCACAGGGATATCCAGCTTCTCCAAGAACTGGTGATGCGATTTTCCCTTCTGCAGAAGCAGTGGCTGGAGAAACCGAGGAGGAAAAGCATCTTGTGAGGATGCCAGGACATTTTTAACCATGCCCTGGACCTCTCCACAGCGTGTCAGCCGTCACCGGCCCCATCCTGGCACTGTCCCTGCCAGAGATGCAGGAAAGCATCTGCAGCAAGGGGACTTCAGCATCCCATCCCGCTCCCACCCATCGCAGGCAACTCCAGGAGAAAATTTCCCTCCCCAGCCCACTTACTGCCTCACTGCAGAGCCACCAAGCCCCAGGGAGACCCACAAGGACCCCAAATCCCTCGCCAGCACCCCCATCTCCCCTTCCCACAGCCCCCGCTGTTGCACAGGCAGGACCTGGATCCCCAGCCCAGCCGGAGGCTCAGCCCACGGTCCCAGCACCGATGTACAGCCCCGAGCTCAGCTGGGCCAGCTCAATCATGTAGGCAGCTCATTACACTCTTTTAATAAGATATGTGCTAGTTTTACATTCATTTTTCACTTCTGATAACGTTCTGTCCTATATAACTGCACTATTATCCTTGGCGAGGTGAGGGGAAGAATATATTTCCTAAAAGACTGCCTGCATTAATTTTCCAGTAAGTGCCATAAAAGATTTAATCTCCAGCTCCTCTTTTGTTAATGGGATTAGTATAATTTATTTACTGATTTAATTAATTGGCATGTCTTCCACTCAGCTGAATACGGCATTTCCGAAACTTACTGGTTTTGGCTGAGTATAACTGGGCTTCATTTAATTTTAGAGACTGCAAAGAGCACGTGCCTGTAAACTTTAAAGTATCTAAATTATTTCTGATAGGGCACATTAAAAAGAGGGGAGGAAGGAGCTTTATCTCCCCTTCAACCCATGAATGCGGAGCATCGGCTGTACTACAGCACTGCCAATATATATTCGGTAAGAACAGTTGTCACTGCTGGTAACACCCTCCAGCGCCAGGACGCACCCGCTCCATCCCACAGCAGTCAGAGGGACCTGCCTGCATCCCACCTGCTGCATCCCTGCATGCCCGGCTACACCGCATCCTCGCTAAACGAGGGGTTTCATTAATTCATCCATCTCCCATCCTCTCTGCAGCCCAGGGCAACGGTGCTCAGGGACACGGGGTGCCCATGGAAGGGTCCCAAGCTGCAGCCCCGGGGCTGGAAGACTGGCACCCCCCGATGCCTCTTCCATCACTTTATATAGGTCACCCTGTGCTCGGTGGCACGGCAGCCACGCTTGCAGCGGGGGAGGTTGGACTTCACACTCTTGCTCTCCGAGCTGCTTTTCTAGGTCACCAACCCACAGCGGTGTATTAAAATAGAGTCTCTCCACTTCCCATTTCCCACGGCCGTAGGCTGAGACGCCTGGGCTGTGGCAGCCGCCAGCCGAAGGGGAAGAGGTGCGAGAGGGTGGCTGCAAACCCGGTGTCTGTGCACGCCCTCTACTTGCTCCTCCAGGCAATGGGGTGGGCTGGGGGAGGTAATGCCGCACCCCCAAAATAAGCAACTCCAAGGGCATTGGGGTGGGTGCAGCAAGATGTGCCCATGCACGGGGACATCACCAAGGTGGGTCAGGGAGCCCGAACAGGGATCACAGGGATCCAGTGCCCAGCCCCGCTCCTGGAAGTGATGCTGTCCCCGACCCCAGCTCCCCGTGGCACTGGGTCTCACCTCTGTGCCCCAGCCGGTGGCTGCGGTTAACTGCCCCATGCCAGACTTTATATACGGATGTAATGGATACCAGCCCCCAGCTCAGCTTGGGACGTGCAGCCTCCAGCAGCGATTTTTGTTCGATCTGCAATAATTAACTCACAGCAAATAGCGATGTCCGGGCAGGCGGCCACACTCCCAGCCAGGCGCAGAAACCTGGAAACACTCTCCTGCGGAGAGGTGGGCTGCTCCACTTTGAAGTAGAGAAGCATCACCCCGCTCTTATCTCACTCCCCAGCAGCTTCCAAATGGAAATTTTACACCAGGAAAGAAAAGCCCAGCCTGGCAGCCCGCAGGTGCCCACTTGATCCCCAGCCTGACTCCAAGAATATCTTCCTGTTCTGCCAAAAAACGCAGGCAGAGTTCAGCCGGCAGCTCCCCCATCCCTCCCAGGGAATCGCACGCAGACCTGCAGCAGGGAAGCAGAAAGGCTGCTCGGGCGGCGGAGATGGCAGCACCGGGTCACCACGGCACTTCTCACAGAGACACCGGAGACGCCACAGCTGTCCCTGAGCCGGACCAATGGCATAAATAATTACTTGGTCTTTTCAAGTGGTGGTGACCATGATCGCTGGTTGCCCTCCCTGGCAGGGCACCCTCTTGGGATCATTTGTTATTCTTTCTCTTCCCTTTGATTTTTCAGATGCTTCGTTTCCTACACCCTAGCTATGCGGCTCAACCCCTTGTTTCAAGATTCCAACCCGAGCAGAAGGTTCCCTCTTTCAAGAAAGGAAAACCATAATGTTTAAAACCCCCAAGGAGCCTTCCTATGGTGCTCCAGGACAGAGCATTGTCTCCTGCCCCACCGGACCCACCATGCCTGAGGGCTCATGTCCCTTCCCAGCGCTGGCACCGGGGACGTGGCTGTGCAGGGCTGTAGGACAGCAGGTTTTGTGGGGACCCATCTCCATGATGTACGTGCTCCCTTTTCCATATGAATCCACAGCAAGAGACAATTCTGAACAACCCCGAGATCTCTATTCTTCACATGGCAATCAAGAGGTTAAATCAGCACGCGTTATACTCACATGGGGACCAAGCAAGAGGGGACCTTTTCCAGCAAGAGCAGCTTGTTTAACAAGCTTAGAAATCAATACTGTCATCAAGTCCTATCCAAACGACAGCATGAGCAAGACATCACTGCAAAGGGATTTGGCTGTCGAGTCTTCCCAGCACGGAGCGATTTGCCGGGGCCAATCCCAGGGGCAAATCCCAGCCTGGACAGGCAGCCCCGGGGGAGGCTGAGGGTCCAGGGGCTGTGATTTGGGTCCCTGGGGAGCGCCAGCTCAGCATCCCCTTGCATCCACAGGACACGCTCAGCCCAAAGCCACCAGCAACCACCTCATTCAAAGGGCTGGTTTTCCAGCTTGTTTTATTTCCCAGCAAAGCCTGCAGGATATCGATTGCTGCTCAGGCTGCTGCTTTGAGGGTAATGATTTGCTCTGAAAAATTAAAGCAGCAGCAGCTGAGTTTCTCACGCGACACGGAGACGGGGCTACAAGCAGAAAGGTTGCTCAGCCGGTAGCGCAAGGCTTTAACTCAGGACCTGAAAACTGGCTGGTTGGAGCTCCCAGGACACACGGATGGTGTATTTACAGCTGCCCTCGCTACCAGCGTGCCCTGCTCTGGGAAGAAACCCAGCAGACATCCCTCATCCCGTGCACAAGCCAGGAAACAACCTGTGCTAAGAGCAGCCTGCTGAGATGCTCCACTTGCCTCGCAGCCGGCCACGGAGCAAGCGGGAGCCTCTGCAAATCTCCCACCACCTGGGAAGGGTTAAACCTGGAGTATCGCTGCACAAATAATCTCACCAACACCTGCATTTCATCTGCAGGGAAGCGAGGGGAGAGTTTTTGAGATATGCCAGAACTAGGTGTTTTGATCTTTAGTGCTGTGGCGTTTTATTGCTGCTGCTTAAAGGAAAAACAACCTCCATGGGCTTTGATATTCCTGAACACACAAACACTCGGAGAAAACAGCAGGCTGAGAAAAGCTCCCTAGTAGTTAACTTGTATTCGTGCTTGGTTCTGTTAACCTGGATAAAGAGGGCCCTAGTGAAAAACCCCAGGTTCAACCTGAGCATCCTCCCAGGAGGGTACTTGTATGATTTCTCTTCCAGGAGAAACATGCAGAAGGTCAGAGAAAGTCACCCAGATCCGACCAATAAATGCAAGTTACTCATCGCTGGGCAAACTGCAGTCAGTTAGTTGAGATCTATAGCTCTGAGGTTTTCTACTGAAGATAAAATGCTGTTACTGGACTCGTGATCCAAGAAAGGGGCGCAGCGTGGAAGCCACATACTAAAATGCATTGCTGGGTGTTCGCCAGACGGACAGACACACATGGCCAACGTTCCTCCTGGACACAAGAGCAAGTGATTTATTTTTGTGCTACTGCTGAAGAACCACCTTCTGCGTAGGGATTTCCAGGCTTTGCCCTGACCCGGGGCAGTAGCATCTCAGCTGAGCAGCGACTCCTGCTGTAACACTGCAAACGCAGATTTTCCTGGCTCCCTGGCAGCAGGGAGGATCGAAGGCAAGAGGTTTAAGGCAGGATGCAAATGGCTTGATCTCAGCGCTTGGTTCAACAGATCTCATTCGATCCCACTCCCCACAGGATGCTCCAGCATGAAGCCACCGCTGCTGGGTTGTCCATCAGCTGCAGGGTCATGGGCAGCACCTTCCCAATCCAGAAGATCCACAAATCCATCTGCAAACCCAGACCTGAATTTCCATGCAAAACCTGACCACAATTTGCAGTTCTTTCCCAGAGGATCAGATCTGGGTGTTTTGGTGACTTCGATCTTTGCTTCAGCAGGTGCAGCCAAGGTCAGAGACGGATGCTCCCCTCCGACGATTGAATTGGGAAATTATAAAAAAGAGATAACTAAGGAAGAGCAAGTAACTTGGCAATAGCTACAGCCCACACCCAGCCATGGAGATCTGTCCAGAGGCAGCACAAGGTCCCCCGAGCAGCACCAGGAGAAAGCACCCCATTAGTGCCAACACCATGCCAGCTGACGGATTAGCAGCGACAGCTCAGAGCCCTGCGCCTGTAAATCTCCACACGTCCACAGAAGCCAGCGGAGACTCACAAGCTGGTGATTCCAGGTGAGAAGCCAGTCCCGTCTCTGCACCCCTGCTTGGGAAGTGGGAGATACAGCAGGAAGGAAGAAAGAAATTAAGCCGTGAGGAGGAGCTGCCTGGGTTTAGCACACAGCGCTTCCAGTGAGCAAAGGCTGGCACCAGTGAAAGGACAGTATGGAGTGGCCTTGTTGCAAGAAAAATTAGCTACCTCCATCCTGATTATTTTCTTCTTACAGTAAGTCAGCGTTGGGCACAGCAAGATGCTATGCAGGCTTGCATGGAGCGGGATGGAGAAGGCATCTCTGCTGGTCAGGAACACTGGCACTGCTGAGAGCTTGGGAACCAGCGCAGGGGAGCTGGATGCCGCTGTGGGGCAGCCCCCAGGCCAGCCTTCTGCCCATGTCCCCGTGCCTGGACCACCCCCGGCAGCATCGCCATGGCCAGGAGGGATTTCCAAGATGCCTCCCCACACCGCCACTGGAGAAGTGACGGTCAGGACCGGCCTCTTGCTCAATTAGCAGAGGCAAACGTGCACGTTGCAACACTCTCCATCATCTGTCCCCTCCTCCTGCAAAGCCCACCCGAAATACATCTGCAGCCACAGCTCCCTGGGGCGCCAGCCATGAGCTGCCTCTGACCGCTCCAAACACCATCACAGCTACTAATCCCAGAAACATTTGTTAATTTTTTTTTTCTTCCAGGAAGAGACTAAAGTGACCTGAGTTCCAAGACTGCTCAGGTGCACCTGCATCCATTGAACGGACTCTGCTATTAATTATTCCCTGAGGTCCTCATCCTCATGACTGTGGTCTGGATGCCGGCCGCTGGCCACATCACTCTGCCCTGCAGCCCCCTCCTCTCCTCTGCTGGTCCCCACAGCCAGTCTGAAAGCGTTTGCAGAAGGCTGAGAGGGATTCTTGGTTATGGCTGGATGTGGCCACCTCTTGCCCGGGATCACCAGAGCGAGAGCTGAGCGGCCTCTTCCCCGCTTAGGCAGCAAAGGGAGTTACATGTCCTCCTTAATCTGTCTTCAGCCAAAAGCGGTGGCTGTAAATCTGTGGCCATGCTGCAGCCCCAGAGTCCCAATGACATCTCAGGGTCACCTCAGCCACAGCTCCGACACGTGGTGGATGGTGCATCCTGATGGGTGGCCTAAATCTCTCTCCACGTCCCCCCTCTGTCTCCGGCGCATCCCCAGCCGTGGGCGGGAGGTGACCCAGTTGGGGACACACATGTCCCCCAGACCCTCGGGGCTTTGGCAAAAGCATCCCCGGTGCCAGGTCCTGCACCCGTACCTGGCTGCCCCCGAGGTCCGGGTCAGGTAAGGAAGGTGACCGTAACTGCACGGCAGTGGCACGTGCCACCATGCCGCCGGGCTCCCAGCTCCAGCACAGCACCAGGTCTGCATCCAGCCAGCATCCCTCGGGCAGAGGCCACACACAAACAGAAACAGCCTGTCCCAGAGCTGCCTCCTCTTAAGACAGCAGGAAAAAAGACCTTAAAATCACCCAGGATGAGCTTATTCCCCCGGACAGCCCCTGCCACAGCCGGAGTCCGCAGGACTGTGCCCACAAATGCACCTGCAAAACCTGACCTGAATTTCCATGCAAAACCTGACCGTGATTTGCAATTCAGAGGATCAGATCTGGGTGTTTTGGTGAATTCCACCTTTGCTTTGGCAGCATTGCTTTTCCTCGTCCTCTCCTGTGGGCTCAGCAGTGCTGCGTGCCCTCACAGCACCCTGTGCCGCTGCCCGTCACTGTGTCCCAGCACCCTGGGGTGGCACCGGGGATAGGCAGGACCGAGTGGCACGACTGCAATTGGCAGCTGCTGCCAGCACCACCAGATCGATAACTTTTATCTGCATCATTATGTGCCTTTGCAGTGAAATAAATTAAACGTGCAGGACACCGACCGGCCAGGATCTATTCTTGTGCCATGGGACAAAACACCTCCTTATCCATCCCAACAGGTCGAGGCGCAAATCCCGAAGATGACACACACCCAGAACTTGAAGTCAACCCCGGTCCTGCACGGTCCTCTGCTTTCTTCTGGATTTCTTCATGTCCTTTGGTTTCTCTGACTTCTTGACCCATGTGTGAAATGGGCCAGGGGAGCTTTCCCCATGGGGCAGATGAAGAAATCCCGTCCTGCTGCTGGCTGGGGAAAGATCCTCCCCAGCCCATCCTTGGATGTTGACTCAGGCACGAGACCCCATGGGGTCACCTGAGCTGTTGGAGATGGATGGGAGGCACCGGGCAGGCTCCCACTCCACCCGGATAGCAGCTGCCCAAGGAGTGGAAAACCTACATGCTGGGAAAAAATTGGAGAAAGAAAAAAGAATAAAAGAAAAGAAAAGGGAAAAGAGAAGGAAAAAAAGAAAAGAGCACATGACTGTGGGCAAAGAGCCGCTGCAGCAGCAGCAATACTGTGTTTCGGTGCTTACCCAGCTGCGATCCAGGAGCTTTGCACAGACAAGTAGCGATACTTCACCTTGCGTAGCATTAATTAAACACAAAGTCATTTTCCCATTTCTGCGGAAGCGGAACGAAAGGCAGGGGCTGGAGCTAACAACTCCGGCCTGTTCGCAATGAGCTGCAAGGTGAGAGCTCACCTTCCTCTTCTGCTTTATTCTTGGAAAGAGCTCTACAATTTCAGTCTCAATACTTCTGGCAGAAAAGTGACAAACAGCTGAAAAACGAGGTCTGATCATAGGAAACGCCAGGCAGCTTGAACAACGAGCAGCACAACCAGACCCAACTGCGGGAAAAATTGGGCTGTGGGTGCATTTCAAGAGCTGCTGAAGTTGGGCAGAAGCGGTGGCGATGGCCGAGCAGGGTGCCTATGGCCGGCAGCGATGCTCCAGCCAGGACAGGAACCACCAAACCTGCAACCACAAACAGATTTTTGCACATTTTTACACCCATCCACTCTCCCAAAGATGGCTTTCTCGGAGCCTACAGCATCACGGAGCCCTGAGAAACACTCAAATCCCCTTCCAGGAACCCCCCGGTGCTGCGAGTAGCCTGAAAACACCTTCTTTTTCTCTCCTCCCAACATCTGCCCCCAAGAGGGATGCCTGGGGCTGGGCCAGCCCCTTCCCAGCTCGCCCAAGCAGGCTGCTGTAGCCTTTTCTTTTCTAGGGCTGTAAATCCTGACACAGAGGGGTTTTTTTTCCTGCTTTTTACTGTTTGGCAGCCATTCAGGTTGTATTTGTGTTTTGGCTGCCAGCAATGCAGCATTTACAAACCTGCCCTGGATTTATCTGCTGCAGAGTCGGCCACTAAATTAACAAATACAAAAGTTGGGGATGTTTTGGAAATAGCAATTTTATAACACCCGAGAAGCGCGCCGGCCCTCTCCCGCCCACGCCCCCCTTCTGCCTCAATTCATTCCCCCTTACAGTGTCAGTTGCCTTTGGTTTTCCCCAAAATGGATTAAATACATATTTTGCTTTTCTTTCCTCCCTCCCAGCTGAGTTTGCCCTGTGCAGAGCCCGTGCAGCAGCTCCGGGAGCGCTTTCCCGTGGGTCGGGACCCCTCCAGCCCTCCTAATCTTGGGGTTCCCCTGGGAGCACATGGCACTGCAGAATTCCCCCCCCCCGCCCCCCCCAGGCCATTTCTGTGCAGTCCCAAGTAGATTCTCTAGTGTCTAATAAAGATTGAGCACCTACTCCAACATCTCTCCAGGGGATGCATTTTTCCTCTGCCTTGCTGTTTAAACACACCAATTTGTAGGAGTTTAATTACCTTTGAAACCTTCAACACTTTACCAAGTGGCCCAACAGTTCACATCGTGCTGGAAGATGGGGACAAGGCGGCAGGCACATGAGCCTGCATTTTTGGAGAACGCAGGCTTGGAAAAGATGCTCTGCAGATGCCCGGGGCTGACACTCCAGAGGATTAAGCATCCCCATAGCGATGCCACACCAGGGCTGCAGACACTGATGGCTCAGTTAACCAACCCCAGCCCTGCCAGACCACAGGGAATCCCAAACAGACACGCTTTGTCCGTTTTCAGGTATCAGCTCATCCCTGCTCAGTTTGGCTTGCAGAAGCGAAGCTGGAGACTGCACCCAGCGAGGCCATGGCAAGTGGTGTTGGCTCACCCCACATTGCACTGTCCCAGGAGCATCCCAGGATCCCCCAGCAACGTTTTCCATTGCCACCATGACCCAGCTCTCTCCCTGGAGCCCAGCTCATTGCCAGAACATTTTGGCCATCCTTCCCCAAGCCATGCGATGAGGAGCAGACAACTGTGATGCAAAGTTACCATCCAGTCAATCCCAATAGCAGTGGATTTCAACCAAAAAATGAGATTTTTCTGGGCTCCTCAGAGTCTCATCTCAAAGTCAAAAGCCAGCCCTGAGCTCACCAAATTGGGGACTCCAGAAAAATTCACGCACAATTTGAGAGAGAATGAAAAAGGTTTACACAGAGAAGATAAAAGCTCCCGTCTCCTCCCTACGTACAGCGTGTTCCTTTATAACACGGACACACACCACGTTTTCAGCCTCAGGATTAATGCTGGTTGTTTAGAGCTTCTCCCCTCCTCCTAGGTTTTCTCTGTGGGATTTGATGTCTTGCTCATTCCTGCAGTGCCTTCCCTGGCCGATGCACACCACATGCCTCGCAGCATTCAGGTTTTTGGAAAAATCTCACCGCGGACAGGGTGAGACACAGTCCACACCACAGCAGACTCCGTGGGGAGGCAGGGTGCAGCAAGACCCCGGGAGGAAAGGTTTTAAGGTGCTGGCACACACGGTCCCCATCCCTGGGAGTCCCCTGGAGAGGGTGACAGGACCATGCCGGGATATCTCCCTGGAGGACAGCTCTGAAGGATGCTCATCCAGTCCACTTAAGTGGAAAGCCAAAAGTGTGATGACACCCAGGGCAGGTGCTGCTGTGAAGTGCCAGAGCTGTTCCCGAGGCCTTTTCCCATGACAGAGACGCTCTGCTCCTCAAACCAGCAGAAAGCAGGGATGGTTTTGGAGACATCACTCCTTCCCCTGGACACAGAGGGTTTGCATCAGCATCACACCCAGGTGATGACTCCTGCTTCATGCCCTGCACCCACTGAATAGATCCCAGAGGGATCCAGCACCAAAGAAGGACCAAGAAGCATAAGTGAACCAGGGATGGATGGTCTTGGCACCATCCCACGACATTCAGCACCTAGGCTGTGCTGGACGCACCGAGCACAGCCCTCCCCGCTGCCGGCTGAGCCGGGCCAAGAGGTTAAACACAAACTCATCAGCCGCCCAGATTCAATCTCTTCCAGTGATTTAGTTCTGTGCCATCAAAGCTGGCTTATAAAATAACGAGGTTTCCTTTCAAGAACTGTCAAAAGTTCATTAAAACTGACTAGTAACCCCCAAACCAGAGGTCCACTGCGGTGCTTGGGGCAGAGGCTGCAAACGCTGTAGCCAACAGTGCTGGGCACAGCTTTTGGCCAACCTGCACCTACATTTGCATTTAGGGGGTTTAATTACTCCATGAAAAAAAACAGCAAGCACTAGTAAACTTAATAAAGATAAAATCGAGCTCAAGTGAAAACAACATGGAGGGGATGGGCCAGGACAAATATAACATTAATAACCTCCACCGAGTTGGCAGGAGACAGGATTCTTGCAAGGAAAATTGTGGATCCTTTTTTCTAACCAGAGTTGATGGGGATGAGCCAGAGGAGACGGGGACTTTGCAGGGAAGATCAGGATTTTGGTGCATTAGTCTGCAGGACAGAGACCCAGCCAGATCCTCTCCTCTTAGCTAGAGAGCCCGGTGCAGACTGAGGTGTCCCGAGATGAAGCAGCTAGACAAGCTAGAGAGCACGAAGGTGCCAGCAAGGACCGAGCAATGAAGGTCTGAGCAGACGACGGCTCTGCCTGTGCCTCGGTGTGTGACATCCTCAGCTTCCCCGGCCCAGGACACCAGGGACCTTCTGCATCCCCAGCTACCCTAAGTTTTTAAAGTCTGCTCTGACCCACCAGGTCCTCACTCTCTTCGCCTTCAGGGTTTAACTGTTATGGTTCCCTCTGCATAGCCATGACCCTGACAACTGGAAGAAGAAGAAAACAGGTTTAATTCTGCTCCTGTCACTCAGTCAGGTCCTGATCTCCTGTCACCAGCATCAACCCAAAGCCACCACTTACTTCCCTGGAGCTACTCCTCGTTTACATCAGCATAATTGATATTCTGGCTCGTTAGGTTTTAATGCATATCTTTGAGAGCTTATTTAAAATTCATTGAAGCTCCCCCGCTCAAAAGGATTTAAGACCAAAAAAAAAAAAAAAAAAAAAAAAAAAAAAAAAAAAAAAGCATGTTTGTGGAATTCTGCAAAGCCCTGAAGACAGAAGGACCGAACGTCTCCATCTGCTCCGCAGTGCAGCGGGAGCAGGGACGTAGTAAATCAAGACGGGGTGACGCAAAAAAACCTCCCGCAGATGGTTCAGATGGTTTCAGCAGGCACCAGTTCTCCTCTCCTGCCAGGGCAGACGGTGGACCCGGGATGGGAGAAACCCTGCCATGAGCTGGAATAAACCCCTGTGCTTCTTCCTGGTGTCCCCCAAAGAGGGAGAGCCACAGCTCCAGGCTGGCAGGGGTGGGCACGGCCCTGATTAAAGGCAGGGAGTTGGAGAGAACAAGTGGCCACTTGTCTGCTAGAGCATCCCTCGGGCAGGGCCACACTTCGAAATGAAGCTGTTGGAGCAGGGACCACTCCACTGGGTGGGATGGACCTTCCCCATCACCCAGCCGGCACCCACAGCCGGCCAAACCGCTGTGCACAGAGCTGAGCTCAACAGGCTGCTCCCAGGGTCCTGCAGTGCCAGGACGGGGAGAGGGACACGGCAGCACGGGCACGTGCCACGATGGGAACCAGCTGCCCCATGCCCTCACCCAGCCGGGGCTGCTCGGAGGTGGGCGAGAGAGAAAAAATACCCCAGTGCAGCAAAGCATCTGGCTGTGGTTGCTTTCGGCACTATTGCTTTGAGCGTTTAACCTTTCAGATACCTCATCGCAACAGAACTTTGCCCGGGCAACTCTCCGTGGGATTCATGGCAGGCGCGTGGTGAGATCTCAGCAAAGTGCTTGTCCTTGAATCGCTGATCAATAGAGAATAGGCACCCACTGGAGCTTCACATCACCCGGTTAAAACAGGCGGTGGAAGGAGAAATCCTGCAGATTTTCCTCTCTTTTTTCCCCTAATTCCCACTGAGTCCAAAAACACGTTCCAGGAGAAGCCGCCAAATATTCCAGAATCAAGAAAGATGAGACAACAAGCAAGAAGGGAAAGCAAATTGGGTTCTTCTGCTGTTTGGCTTTTCTCTTTTCCTCCTTTCTTTTTCCCACCCCCGCCCCTTTCTTTTTTCCAGCCTGTGCTACCACCCATCTTGCCTCCCAGTACCCATCGACGAACGGCTCCCACAGGGAAGCTGATCACAGCAGATGTGGTTATTTATTGCCTCATCAGCCTGAGGTCAAGGAAAAATATTCCTCCACAGTTAAGTCTGGATAGAGTTGGCTCCCTTCAAACGGGACGTCACGGGGGACAGCTCTCCTTTGCCACTGGGCTCTGTCACTGTTATTTTGGGCACCTGCACTTTGCAAACTAACGGGGCAGCTCATCCCCAGCCCGCGGGGAGCGAGCCAGGACACCCCTCACACCGTACAGCCATCAAATAGGGATGTAAATGTTGTAGCAGAGTTGGGGGAGAGGATGGAAACAGAAATTAAAAGGATGTTAAAATCCTGGAGGACTGTCATGGATTACGCACCTTTCTCCTGGCTAAACCGCCCTGCGAGGCTGAAGCATTTCTTCCTCCTCTTCTTCTACCCCAAAAGAGAAGGAAAATAAAAGGGAAACAAACCAAGTGCAGTATTTCAGAAAAAATCACTTTAAAAGTGCACTTAAAACTCTTGCGGTGCCGTTTAAGACGCGTAACACATCCTCTCAAAGGAGATGGGATTTTTTTCCCCTGTAAAATGATCCACTAACGGTTTTCTAAATGCACCGCAGGAGAATAATCTAAAGGCATAAAAACACTTGCCAGAGGCAGATTCCGCAGGCTGTGTTTGTCAGCAGCTCCCCTGCTGTGCCCGCACCCCTGGGTGCTCGCACCCCCACCCCCCCACTGGCACCCCGCACCAGGGAAGTCACCCACAGGGGTGTCAGGGATGGGGGTGCCCCCCAAAACCTATGGATGGGAGGTTGGATTCTTGTGCTGTTCCCTTTCCCAAAATCTGAACAGCCATCAGCTTTCCAAAAAAAACCCCAAAGGCATCCCGAGGTCCAGCCCTTGGCCCAGCACCGCAAACCCCCAGCGCCTCCCCCCAGGGCTGCTCCCAGCCCCTGAAAACCGAGATAGAGCCAAAAAGCAGATTGAAACCGAGGAAAACAGGGAAAGACTCAAGGAGCAGCAGAGAGGGGTCGTTTACATTTTAAGACCAAGTTGAGCTAACCATGGCTCAGCTTTCTCGTCTCTCTCACGGCAGGGAAAGCAGCAGATGGTACCCGAAGCCTTTCCGCAGCTCTCTGAAAAGATGCTGGTTTGTGCATCGGCTTTTCAAGTTGTGCTCGGGCACAACAAAGTCTGAAGTGGCAAAGTCTCTCCCGCACGCACACATTCTCTCTCTGCTTTCAAAGGACTAATAACACAAAAGCTGGAGATGCTGGTGAGCCCAGTCAGCCAGGAGAAAGAATTTAATGAAAAAAAAAGAGAGTTAGACATTGCTTACGGACGTTTACTTAATTATTTGAAAAGCTGCAGAGAAAGAAATTCATAAAAGCCTCGCTCAGAAGGCAAATGTAATCAGGCTTTAAAAGTTTTTTTTTAAAAAATACAATATATAGAACTAGATAGTTGCTAGCAGTGGAATTAGAAAGTGATCAAAGGAATGAGAACAAGCAGCGCTCAGAAGAAATCCGTGGTCCCCCCGTCGAGCCTGATCAGGTCCGGTACTGAGAAACCCAAGCAGGGGTGTCAGCCCTGTAAGCAACAGATGGGGTGGAAGTGCTGGCGATAACGCAGAGAAACTGGGTTTATTTAATACGGAAGAGGAAGAATGAGATGATGTACTCGTGCCATAGTATGAAGAGACATTTTGTATTGCAACAGGAACTAAAAGAAACTAATAGAGATAATTAGCGCCAAAGTTTTTAAAAATCAACAAGATTGGAGCAAGTGAATCAAAGATGTTTTAAAGAGCTGGCCAAAGAATTATTTCTAGATTTTTTTTTTCTTTTTTGCTTTTGAAATGCTTTTTAAAAGGCTACTTTAAATTACAGCGGTGTTATTTATTTCCTTGTACGTTAAAACAATCCACCCAAATCGTTGGGCTGACATTGAAGCCAGGCAAACCAAAGTGAGATCCAAAACAGGGCTCACTTAATGAAGAAGTGAAATTTAATTAGTGGCAATCAGCATGCATTTATGAAAAGCAGATTTCATTAAACCAACCTGAGGGTTTTTCTGAGATTCCAAAATGAGTTTACCAATGTGACAGGGCATTTGATTCAGCTGCGGGTGACATTTGGATGAAGAAGCTGGAACAATACAAAAAATCAACACCAGAACCTGCTAAATCTCCAAACAGCTGGTTAAGACACAGCTGCCCAAATGTCAGGCGAGGGAAGCAATCGCCACTGACAGGGATGCTCTGCCGGCTGACGAGTCACTAAATAACGAGGGCTAATCGTGAACGCAGGGAAAGCAGCTCTACAGCCGGGGTAACACCGAAGCTGAGGCTAAAAGGTTCCTCCTGGCCTTAAAAGCCATTAACGCGGAGGGCTGGGGAAAGGGGAAACATCTGGTGAAGGCGGCGTAGGGGTTTCTCTCGCCTCCCACCCTACCTGGATGCACACACACATCGCCGTGTTGCTGCGGCTTCAAACGGGGCTCCGTCCTCAGCGCACGGAAGGTGCCCACTGACGGGTATTTTCCACGCTGTATTTGTGCTCCAGCTTTTATTCCTCTCCTGGGAAATCGGTAGCAAGCTCTGCAACAGGCAACAAACAAAAAACCACCACCACCACCAACAACAACAAAATCACTTATTGGGACAATGAGAAAAGGAAAGTGCTGGAAACCAGGCTGCCCGCCTCATCCCAAAGCCAAGTGCACACGAGGCTTTGAGCAAGGGCAGCACAGACACAGGGTGGCAGAGATGCTGCCAATGTCACCTGGCGTGGGAAATGGAGGTTAAACTGCAGCAAAGCGGGAGGTCATCAACAGACCTGGGCTTCTTGGTGGCTTTTTTTTTGGTTGGGTTTTTTTTTTGTTGTTGGTTTGGTTTGGTTTGTTTGTTTTTGGAGTTGCCACATGCTGGTTGAACAACACACAGGTTACTTACAAACACTGCACTGGGAATGGGGCATTTGTCATCCCACGGCAGAGGGAACAAGGCAGGACATGGCAGAGCCATGCTGCCCGTGTCTGGGCACTGGTGGGTTTGGCCCCGGACATTTTGGTCTCAACACATTTCACCTCCTGGAGAGGGCCCGGAGCTCAGTAAACCCCCCCAGGGCCAGCTCGCCCTTCTTTTGTACCTAAATTGCAGGTGTTCAGAAACCTCCTCCCCATGTGTGGAGGTTCCCCAGTGTCACCAGGATCCGGGCATGGGGACATCACTCCCTAGAGATGCAAAGCCCATGGTCCCTGCTCAAGCTATAGACCCACCACAGCCCAAAGCGGTCGCTGCCCTGGCTTAGGTGGCTCTCCGTCGTCGTTAATTACTGCAGGGAGCCTTCTGCACGCACACAGGCTCCCCTCCAACAGCGTCTCCAAGGGAAGGACGTGCCGAAGCCCAGAGCCACCGCACTGGCCAGCTGCCACCTCTATCTCCTTGCAAAGTCCCTTTTGATGCTTTACAACCTTCACCGGGGGTGGGAGGGGATTCATGGCTCTGCTCAGCGCAGTCGATGCACGAAAAGCTCCGGCTGTCACCCTCAGCTGTGGAGGGGGAGGAGAGCGGCAGCCGTAGGGCTGGCCTGGGGACATCTTTTGGGGTGAAAAACAGCAGGATGGGGACAAAAGCATGGCCAGAACCCCAGAGCTGGGGGCAGACGCAGGAGGATGACACATCAGCCCCAGGGTAACAGCCACACAAGCCAAGCGCACGGGCTGCCGGAGGGACCCCAGTGGCATGGGGTGAGCAGAAAGGCCACTGTCCTGCCTGGCCTCACGGTGGCTGAAGGTGACAGGGAGGTTTGCGGGTGGTGAGAGCAAAGACGGGAGCAGGGAGCTGCGGGAAGCAGCCAGGCAGCAGCAGGGCAAGCAGCCGGCTGAGCCCTGGCGCCTGTTCAAACTCTGGTGCTTTCATCCCACCCAAGGAGAAGGTTTTTCTCCCAAAGGCACCAGCACGCCAGGGCTGGGGTGGGCAACCAGCTCCTGCTCCGCGTTTGCCCCTGCAAGCCTACGAGCAGCATCGCAGGAAACAAAAATGCAGGTCTGTGCTTCTGGGTATGCGGAGGCACCTTCCTCCCCAGCCTTGGCTCTTCTGCAAAACCTTCACGTCTCCGAAGAGGCGCAGGCGGAGAAGCAAACACTCCTCCCGATGCTGATGAGCCCTTTTGTACCCAGCCCGCGCGCTCCTTTGCCTTTGGGCAGGGATAATAGGACAGCCCGAGCCAGGCGGCTGCTGCAAATGTCACCTCTTTGGAGAGGAGGACAGGGGGTGGCCGCCGTGCTGCGGCTCATCAGCGCTCTTGTCTGGAAGGAGTTGTGAGAGGAGGAGGAATTAATGCTGAAAGATCAGCTGATACCTTTGATTTTAGATCCCTGGAGCATCCACCACCCCCTGTGCTGTGCGAGTTCCTGGGAGCAGCAGGGACCCCTGTGGCAATGCACCTCTGTCCTCACAATGTCCCTCCTTGTGTCTGCCCAGACACCAATTTCTGTCCCAGAGACCTGTCACAACCTGGGATTGATTTCTGACCATCAACAAGCCTGTTAGTGACCACCTAAGGCTGGTACGTCCTGATGGCTCAGGCACACAGCACCCCACCGTGCTCCTGAACTGCTACGGCCACAGCCAGCCTGCTTACGGAGCCCAAACACTCTCATCACACCTCCCAGGAGAGTTTTACACTCAGACATGATCTTCTGGTTCATCTCCAGCCTGCGGCCATCAGTGGTTCTCCTCTGCTTCCCTCTCCTCCTCCAGGCAAAAACAGGGGAGAGGAACATGAAGGACACGTGTCACATCAGGCACCTGGTCTGATGCTCAGAGACACCCAGGCTCCAGAGCAAGGGTGTGAGAAGAACCTGGTTAGATGAGGCCTTCAGAGATGACTCAAACCCAAGGGAGGACACTGAAGGATGCACGTTATTGGTCTCCATCCAAGCGCTCTCACTGCAATGACCCACAAATACACTGTTCGCTCCACCACTGCTGCATTTACATGCTCTCCCTTTCACCGGAGGGATGCTCCGGAGGAGAAGTTGACCTGAATGCTGCAGCAAGTCCAAGTGGAGAACGTGGCACTGGAGCAGAATGCCGTGTGAGACTGGCCAAAACCCATCTCCTCCAGGGAATGAAGAAGCGGGATGTGCCCAGTGCTGGACCACCCTGTGAAGCAGAGGGTCTCGATTCCCAAAAGCAGGAGCATCCTTCCCGTCAGCCCTCATCTCTCTGGATTTGGACCCAGCAGGACACACGGCAGAAGCCAGATGAGCCACATCTCCATCCACCAACCCCTTTTGGGAACTCCCAGTGCTTTCCAGTGACCACCCCCTTCTCTCCTGCTCAAGATTTATCACAGACCCCAAAGAACAAACTCCCACCAACAGCCTCTGACAATGTAAATTATTCCAGTTATCTTCTATACATAAAGCCTCCTCCAGCTCGCTGTATTAATCTGTGCAATTAATTAGGCAGTTGCAAATTATATTTTAAGTATCATTTTAGTTTANACAAAAGCATGAAAAATACGATCAAGAATGGATAGTTTTGTAGAAATTTTCATCTTACAAAAAGGCCGTTTCCTGTTAAAAAAAAAAAAAAAAAGAAAACTCAAAAGCAAGTAAAGCCCTAACGATGGGAATGATTAAAGACAGGCTGGCAAAAGGCCCTTAGAAGACACGGATCTGCAGTCAGCTCAGATCACACCTCTCATCCCTAACCAAAAAATAATCATCATCACAGCATCAGTGCAAAGTCAATAACTTTAAGACAGTCAAGAATTACTTCCACTTGCTTCATCATCACTTATCCCCATCAAAAGCAAGCTGAGAGTATTCTCCGGGTAGAGAAAAAGCATTTTGTCCTCGTCTTTCCTTCAGGGGAGGAACCTGACGTGGCAGCGGGAGACTGTAGCTATTCGGATGAAGAGCAATTGTTTTCCCAACCAGATGAGTTCACGGGTAACCGTGACCGGTGAGAGCTTTCATCGCTGGGTGACGAGTGTTTTGCTCAGCAAGGTACAAACCCTCTGGCTCTTCACGAACAAGCCCTGGCCCTGAGAGCCCCGTGGGAGCACAGGAATCATCCCATTTCCCCATCACCAGTGGGACCCGAGGACACAGAGTGCCAGGACGGTGCCATCGTCCCCCTTCTGTTCCTCACCAGCTGCTAAATCCATGCAAAGAAGGAATTGCCATATATACCACAGACACGACATGGGGATGGGCCACTGCCATGGTGGAAAACTGAACCAGCTACGGAGGATAAAGCTGATTTGAAATCCAGACAAGTATCTAAAGACAACCCTGCGGCAGCCACGGATGAAACCCGTGTCCCTCATATTCACACTTCGTCTCTCATCCAAAGCCCTGCTAAAGGCAATTAATTAGATTCACCTTCCTAGAGAAGATCGGCACCTTTTGTTATTTTCCAAGAATAGGGAAGGTAAAAATAAATAAATAAAAAATCATAAAGCAGCATTGCTTTCACCCAAATTATTTTAAAAGGCGATTATGAAGGATAATCCTCTGAAAAATTAGGTGATGGATTTCCATTAAACCTGCTCTCCATTCACCTGTTTGAGGGTCCCCGTCCGTCTGGTGTCACTGGGGAGGTGTGCATCCCTACAGCCACCCAGGCTGCTGGCCTCCCCTTCCCACCTACCCAGCCCACGCCATCACAGCTGCTCCTTAGATTTTTCACTTTTTCTCCAATTTAAAACAGCAAATGGATAAAGCACCAATTAAAAAATAAAGCAAGCTGTGGTTTGCCTTGGGTTAAGCTGGGGTTTTCAAAGGACATTACCCCAGGCTGTTGGAAACCAAGAGCAATGAAGCTCCGCAGCGGTCTCTATTCAGTGCCTTTGAAAATCCCAGCCTTTCATCCGGGTTTGAGCTGAAAGCAGGAAGAACACCAAGGAATGGTTTTGCCCCCCCTGCTGTCACGCTGTCTGCTCAAACAGGGCCACACAAGCTGCCAGGGCAGGATTCCGGCTTGTCCATCCCCCTGCTGTAGTTACAGCTCCCAGTTTGTGCCCAGTGGGAGAAAATTTATTAAAATCCAAACGCCCATTAACAGGATAAAGAGTCACCCAAGTAGACTTGCTGGCCAAAGGGTTGGCTGTCCAACCGCTGAGCCTGCGCTTTTCGGAGATGTACCCCACACTTGGAAGAGGGTGTGGGTTTAGAGATAAAGTCTAAAGCTGGGATTAGAAAGTGGGTATTCCTGGAAAAAAAACAAACAAAAAACCCTGGGAGATATTGTTTCATTAGCCTAAATATTTTCAATGTCTCGCTGCCAGTGGTGGTTCTCCGTGAAAGCCCTCCAGATGGGCTGCTGTACATGTGCTCGACTGTAGACACCAACCACAGCACGGTGCTGACAGCATCTTTCCATCGTTCTCAGTAAAGACCATTCTCAACAGAGGAGCTCAGAAAGACAATACTCCAGAAGCCATCAAGTTTCTGATGAGTTTGACCCACCCTATGCACAAGAAGGACCCTTCCTCTTCCCTCCAGGGCCATTATCCTGACAAGCACTACACGTGTGATGGAGGAGCGTTGGCCTGATGGGCTGCTTGGGGCAGGTACGTACCCTGCACCTTGCCCAGGAGAGCTGTTGCCTTAAAGTAAAACCTGATTCGAGTCAGGCTGTTTCCAGGAGCAGACAATCGTCTTCACAGAGGTGAACTTGTGGACAAACACACCTGGGAACCTGCTCTACTCCCAGCTAGTCCTGTCTTGGCATCTGCACTGCCTACAAGCTGCTGTTTGAGATGGATTTCAGAAGAGCCAAGCATTTTGCTGTACAAGCCATGGACAAAGCTCAAGGCTGCTCTCAGCAGCATCTCCACACCATGAGCTGGAGGAAAACAAGATGAGATGCAACTCACCACAACTCCGCTTATCCAGAGCTCCATGACTGCCAGGGAGAAGTTTGCAAACTAAACCTAAAATCTGGCCCCAGCCCTACAAGAGCTCAACCAGCATCACCAGAGAACCATCACCCACCCAGAAAGGCTCAGGCAGCACATTGGGAAGAGCAAACCTGCCTTTACAGATCCCATCACAGCACAATAGAGCAGACAGCGAGCTGTGCTGGAATGCCACGCTGACCTTTACAAACCTGATTTTTCCCCTCCCCATCTCCTGCTCTCCTGTCCTGGCCACAGTCAGAGCAGGACATTCATCATCGTTTACCACCAGGACTGCAGGAGAGGACCAGGAAAGGAAACGGAAGGGCGCCGTGATCAAGCAGCCACGTTTGGCGCTCATGGTCCCATCTCCGCTTCCCATTTGTCATCGCAGAAATAATAAGAAAGAGAAGCCGGCTGTAACGATCCAGCCTCTTCCTAAAAACACGCATCATTAGCACCAGCTTTATTGCTGCCGGTTCAAAGGCAAGGCAGCACGGCCTCGGCTTTCCTGAGCTTCCTGAGAATACGTCAGATAAACGCACGGAGGGGATGCGCTGCAGCGAGTCTCTACCCTAAAGCACAGAGCCCACCACGGGACCCGCAGAGAGAGATCCCACCAGGATCCTTGCTGCAGGCTGCTGAAGAGCAAAGCGATGAGTATCTGCTCCCCTGAATGGGGGAGGTTAATTACTGTGATCAAAAATATCCAGAGGGGAAAAAATGTTACACCAGATATTAGCAATTAACCCAGAAATCTAAACATCACAATTGCTACAATTAATAGGATCCTACACTTGCGCTAATTACCAGTCTGCGCGAGAGGCGGCTGTGCCGGCAGGGAGGGTGAGCATCTGCAGACCCACCGGAGTGGCAGATCCCGGCCCTGGCTAGGGATGCTACGGGGGGGTCCCATCGAGAGTTGTGCCAAAATGGAAGCGGCAGGGGTGACTGGAGAGCTTGAGGGGGTCTCCTGCCTTCAAAGCTACGCCAGGGTGCTCAGGGCCTTGCACAAAGCTCGTTAAACCTCCAGCAAGCCAAACCCCATCAGTGGCATCGCTGCGTGTCCCCAGACAGGCTTTAAACCGGGAAAGGAGCTGATCCTGTACCCAAGCTCAACCCCAGCACGATCCTCCCTGGTTACGGTAGGCTGCAGGTCACACCACAACCATGCCAAGGGTGTCACCGTGTGCCCAGAGGATGCCGGAGAAAGTGCAGTGCATGGAGGACACCGCCTTTGCTCCATGTCTCCGGTGGCCAGCGCAGGTGAATTTACCCCGTCTCCTTGTTTTAGGACTGTTGAAAGCAGAGAAACGCGGAGCCAGGCTGGATAAAACAACAACAACCTCACGCCTTTTCCTTCCCGCCCTACGAGCCCAGCTCGGACACAGCCCCATCACATCCCCACCAGAAAGCGGAGCCATCTCTCCTCCTGCCGGCAGGTTGAAGCAGGAGGGAGGATCCTGCTTCCTCGACGGCACTTTTATAACATTTTAGCTCATTTAGAAAGGGGTTACTCTGCACAGAGCAAAGGCTCCCACTAACAGCCGCTTTGCTCTCTAAGTAACCTGTTGGTCCTTACTCCCAGCATGCAAATTCAGCTATGGAGGGCAAGGCGATGCAATATAATGGATGTGATGTCAAGAAAAATTAAATCAAATGTCAGGATAAAATTCCAGGGGGGAACATACTTTTATGATTCATAATGCCAACCAATTATCCCCATGACAGGCTGAACGGCAGTATTTTATCATGCCTAGCAGCCTGGAAAGGGAGTTGTGCAGATCGGCTCATAAAAAGATCCTTTAACAAACTTGGCGAGCGTTGTAACGATCACTAGCACACACTTCATTTTTCAGCCCCAAATGACAAAAAAAGAAACCCCGGCACTCGGTGTGTGCCAGAGCTGATGGATTCCCCAAGAAAATGCACCTCTGCCAGGGAAACGCTCTGGGGGCTTTGCTCTCCCCTCTGCCCCATCTGCTCCGGTGCTGGAGATCCCTCCTTTCTCCCACCAGCGCGGGCAGGGCTCAGCCATCCATCCTAAAAACACCACGGATCTTTTCATTTTCAACGCCTGACATGCTTCAGCGCTACTTGCTTTGGGCACCAAGACATAAAACCGAGGTTACATTTCAATCAGAAACGCAAAGTAATTTAATATCTCAACCAGGTACAAAACATTGCCCTTGGTGATGACTGCCCCCAAAATTACATCAGTTGATGCGATGCAGCGGGGGATCAGCCAGGCACTACGGCCAGACGCAGCAGCAGGCGAAGCGGCGCTAATATAGTCTATCGAGGCTGAATGTATTTTGCTTATACACAACATTTACCCCTGGTGTCTCATCAGCCGGTGGAGCGGAGCGTGCTGGAAGGGCGGTGGCAGTAGACATCAGCCTGCTGGGAAGCCACCACGCTGAGACCAACCCAGGAGATCGCAGCAGAAAGCCTACGCAGCCTCTGGGTCAGGCTGCAACGCAGGACGCCCTCAAAAAACCTCCAAATACCGAGCTTTGATGTACAAAATACAGCAGTTAGTGCAAAAGAGCGTGCAGGGCTCATGGGAGTCAAGCTGTCAAAACTCAGGGGGAAAAAAAATAAAATAAAAAAAATGAGCTACATTTTTAATCCCTGGCACAAGCACACTGAAAAGCAAAGGAAAATCTCTGGGAGGAAAAAGCTTCCCACACTGGATGCATTTGTCTTGCATGAAGTGCTTGCAAGATCACGGCTTCAAGTGTAACCACATGAACTTGTTATTTTGTAGGACCTACAAAGGGCTTCACACTTCAATGTCCTAAAGCGCAGGAAGGAAGGAGGCAGTTGCATCTCTGCCAGCAAAGGTGGAGGCATTTGCACGCGCAATCGCTGCATAAACCAAAGTGGATTAACGAGACACTCAGCCCCGCATCGCAGCGCTGCTGCCGCCCAACAGAAGGAAAACCCTGGGGTGAAAAACAGCAGAATTTTTCTGGCTCAGGAAAAGGCTATTTCCACCAAGAGTGGGAAAGACAAATTCCACCTATTAAACCAAACCAACCACTAAGACTCAGACACTGTCACCACATGGTCTTTCTTAAATGACACTTTTTTGCCCTAGAAAAAAACAAAGGTGTGCTCAGGACCTCCCTCTGCACCGGGGCTGGGAGCCAGCGACTGTGCAGGGATCTCGGGGCTCTGCCTGTGCCCAGGAGCCCTGCCTGGCCAGGGGGAGACACGCAGGCAGACGGAGCTGGGTGGACCTTCTCCTGGGCCTTTGCATTACATGGACCTTTTCCAAGTGAGTAAGTTAAATATTTGCATCCTGGAGATACGAAAGGAAAACCAAGCCACCCCCAGCCGGCTCCCTGAGGTCGATCTTTCTGACGCTTTCCATCCCTGCTAATAAAATACAATTCCTGGCTGGTCCAGGAGCATTTTGGAGCGGTGTTTAATTGGCGCTTATTGCAGTAGCTTTCCAGCCTCCTGCCAGGGTGGGACACTTAATGGAGCGGGCAGCAGCTGCTCCTGCTCCACTTGCAGTAACAACGGCGTCGCAGGAGGCAGCACCAAGCCACCGGCTCATGGGCCATCACCGCCTGCACACACGGACACCTACCCAGCTCCTCCACCGCTACTCCGCAGTCACAGGGCTTATGGTAAAGGGATTGTTTCTCCTGGTTGTCACCAGCCTGTGTGGAAACGCAGTGGCGCTTCGGTCGCCGAGCCCGTGGAGGATGGGACAAAGCCGCGTTCCCGGGAGCCCACGCTGTCTGCTCCTAACCCGGGGCCTGCTGGAGCTGAAGCAGAGCCCAGATGGTGACACTCCGCTCCGTGTGACAGGGCCAGGAGCATCCCTCCTGCCTCGCCTTCGCAGGGTGACTTCCACCCACATCATTCCTCTATGAGAAACAAAAGCAAAGACAGCGACAAAACAGGGGCGAGGCAGTTGTGCTTTCAACACCCCACTCTGCACCGGGACCGGCACCCGCAGGGCATAAGCCAGTTTTCTCAGCAGGGTTTAGCACTGGACCCCAGCTTTTTAGCCATCCACAGCCCTCCAGAGGCTCTCCATCATCACCACCCTGAGAAGATGGACCTGGGTATCCTTCACACGCTCCCAAACACACAGCCCCTCTCCCAGGGGCTGGCCAGCCTCAAGCAGCTGCAGCACGGCCGGGCAGCAAAGGAGCCCCCCAAGGACCCTGCGCAGGCAGGTTCAAATAGGACTGCTGAGGCTGTCCCGCTGCCACATGACACAGCATCCCAACGGCCTTAAAATAAACTTCCCCTCCTTTCTTATGCCTGATTAAGCTTCCTCCCAAAAGCGCGTGTGCCTGCGGATGCACGTGTGCGTACACACACGCGGGCTCCCCACCGCGCCGGCACCGTAGGCAGCAGCACACTCATAATGTTTTAAATAAAGAATTTTTAAAATCTCTCAGAATTTAGCAACAATTGCCATGGATACCAATCACTGAAATCCCTCTGTTACTATGGCAACACCTTTCCCATCCTGCCTATTTATCCTGGAACTGACACACCATTTATCCTGAGTGATAGGAAGAGAATCTGAAAGCCACCTTCCCTAAGTGCACGGAAGCATAAAAATCCTCAGTGAGGAAATCACTATTAATAGAGATAAAACAGCTAGAGCGCGTATTAGCCCCAGACTGATGGTACACGGGGTGCGTTTTGTGCCTGCACATCACTGCTAAACGCCGAGGACAACACGAACAAAACGCAGCCTCCAGGAAAAGGGAAGGCAGGCGGGCTCAGTAAGGCTCCGTAATGGAAAACATAAATGCGCACCAATTTCCACCCCCACCCCCCACCCCCATTTAACACACAAATAATTAACACGAGCGCCTATAAGAGCGAGACTTTGTGCTGCAAAGGGACTGGGGTAACGGCGCTGCTGCGGTGGCACAGGGATGCTTTAGCAAATGCTGCTCGCAGCCTCCTCCAAAGCCTGCGGGCGATGCTGGGGGCTCGCAGCAAGCCCTGGCCGGGGCTGATGGCACCAGAGTACAAAATTACCTCCTCGCTCCAGCAAAGGGGCTTCCAGGGGGAGCAGAGTCAGCAATCCAGCCAGGTGAACCATACATAAATGTCTCACGCTAGGTAATTACGGTGCCCGCTGGGGTAATATTCGAGAGGCCCAAGATCTCCACAGTGTTTATTTTCACAACATACCTGACGAGCCAGCGCAGTCTATTATTCCCCACATCTCTCAGGGTCAAACTCAGCAGAGTCAGAGCCTGCCAGTGAATTGTTTAACTCAACCCATTGCCCCAAAGCACAGAGGAGCTGAACGTGTTAAGCAAAAAGAGACTCCTGCAGTCGAGCTACAAGCACTCACATGCAAGAGCCTCCGGGCTCTTACGTACCAGCAACCAGCCCGTTTGCAGCACAGACTGGAACAAAGCCTCTCCCCGGCATTTCTGATCCCACGCCAGAGCGTGCTGCCTGTCAGAAGCACTCAGTGACTGGCCAAAGAAAGGGGAACAAGCCCTGCAGAAAGAAGCCCACCACTATTATGGTCCTTCTTCCCACACTTTTCATGAAACAGGGGAGGGGGGGGAAAAAAAAAAAAAAAAAAAAAAGAAAAAAAAGAAAAAAAAAAGGCTTTAAGCCCCTGGGAGGGAGATCCCTCCCAACATCAGTCCTCCTGTGACCCTCCTGTCCTACAGCTTAAGGTACAGTGATGCTGATCAAGAGAAAGGACAGCAAAAATGAGGCAAGCCCAGGTAGCAGGTAAGAAAAGGGCTCCATCCTCTATTTAATTTTCCCAAGCTGCATTACCGTTAAGACTGTGTATTTCATCCAAAAGAGCTTCACACTTGAAGGGCAAGCCATAGCTACAGGGAGCGGGACCCCAACCGTTCCTTTGGGAAGGACGGAGCACAGACTGTCACAGCTAACCACCCTGAGGACACACTTACTTGTTCTGCAGAGTGACACCACCACACTGGCTCCATCCTTTGGTTTTCATCAATGGCAGGCACCGAGTATTTGGGAGAGCAGCTTTATGTTTTTCTCGTGCCTTTGATAAAAGCATCATGATCCAGACTGAGTTCATCAAGTGACCCATGCCTGGGAAGAGCAATTTGAGTAAGAGAGCCTACTGCTTTTCCACGTTGAACAGAAATGCACCTCTGCAATGGAAGTCACCACTCAAAGCCTTTTGATTGATTCAACTGCATTTTAGGAGCAGATTGTCCAGACTCTAATATTACTATGCAGATCTAGGCCTGGGAAATGGACCAAAGCTAATAGAAATTCAGCACAGCCACTGATGATTTGTACAATTATGAGTTACTATGAATCAAAAGGTTAACTTTCAGACAGATCCTTGTGGGAGAACCCTTAGAGATTGACTTCAAATTTCATACAGTATTTAGTCAAATCTCTTTATTAGGGGACAACAGCAGTTTCCGTATCACAGAAACGAGAAGGCTGAAGGCTACACAGAGGTTAGTGCAGGACACCTGCAGGGACAGCAGCGCAAAGCAATCCAGCGTAGAAGCTCTGGAAGTACTGCATTTCCCTGAGCTCATGAGCCATGAGGAATGCGAATTGACTGCAACGTGCAGAAAGGCTGTTAATTACAATAAAGCAAGCCACTGCAAACATCTGTGATTAACAAGAGGACTCCAGCAGACTGAAGGAAGGGGAGAAGCTCGCACGCCGACACAGCACACCAAGTACTGCAGTCGAGAAGGGTGAACATTGAAAACTCGGATCTTGACGCTGCTGGGGGGAAGACTTGCGAAGCACGGAGCTTGCAGGGCTGAGAAGTCTCGACGAGGTTTGCCGTTTGCACAAAAGCCTACACAAAGAATACCCCAATTAAAGCAGCTTTCTGCTACGCTAAATTAGGACAGCGCTACAAGTACGACCAGCTGCTGTCAAAGGATGCCAGAAGCATCGGGAAAGCAGCAGGAGAATGTGTCCATGCACAGGTCTGTATCCAAAGCACAAGGTCCCAAGAGACACCATGTCCCACGGGAAAGCCAGGGTGGCCAAATAGGTACAGACCAAGCCAGGATTGCTGCAGTCGGGCAGGAGCTGAGGGAAGACTTACCTGAAACAGCGAGCACAATCAATCGTCACTAGCCAGCCCTCAACCTGTTCTGCATACCCACAGCCAAGCCACCAGGAAGGACAGAGCCATTCCTTCCCTTCGAAAGGGCACTCACCCCACTCTACAAATACAAAACCTTAAACGCACAGGATAAAGTGAGATCAAGCAGTTTGAAAAAGCCACCACTTACATATTATTTCTCTCTCCTGTTTCTTATACAGCACTTTATATCCCTTTAGCTATCATTCCTACTTGTAAATATACAAGGGACTTTCACAGAGCTATAAAATTAAAGATTGCGGCCAGAAAAAACAATCATAAACTAAGCTCAGACATAGGACTATTAAATAAAAAGACCAGAAGGAATCACAGCATCTTCCAGCCTGATTTTCAGCACAAGAGAGACTAGGGAGTTCCTCCCCCTCCCATTTCACATCCAATGACACAAATAAGGAAACTGAGAAAAGCATCAGCATAAGAATCCAAAGATCTTTCCTCCATTAGGAGCAAACATGCGCATAGTCAAAAAACCCAGTGAGCTGTCAAGATGATGCACACTGAAAATGTACCAGCCCCTCCAATACTTGGAGGCATCCATTGGGAGAGCTGGGGTTTTTTTTGTTTTTTTTTTTTTTTTTTTCCTCAAATCAAACGTTTTGATCTATGAATTGTTATGCTGAGTCTTACTCCATGGGGGAAAGAGGAAGCAATCAGCATATTAAGAATCCTTTGAAGGTATCTTTCCTAACCATTACAAAGAAAAAGGGGAAAAAAAAAAATATATATATAGATACACATTTGTGCCTCAGGCCCCAGCTCAAGGCAAAGGAAGATTTCAGAGACTTGAAGCACAATCGCCATGCAATGGGCTCAAGCGTGACTGATCCCAAGTGAAGAGACTAGCACGTGAAGGCTTAAAAAGCACAACCAGGTGCAATACACAGGGACATGAACCAAGAATTGCTACCCTGAAAACGGAACCTGATTTGCACCAAGAGAGATGCACTGGAAAAACGTTTGCTTTGGAAACAGCAAACGGGTCGAGTGAAGGACACCTTTGTTTTTCCTGACCCATTCAGCTCTTGTTACAGGATCAGAAGAGTGGTACAATGTGTATGTCTTGCTGTATAACAGGAGGCACGTTTCAGAATTCACCTAACCTAAACACTAACTGTGCATTGGAGTTTATGCTGAAAAAAAGTCAGCCGAAGTTTCAAGGTTTTATGGAGATAAACTTGTCCTTGAGCAATATCCGATCATCTAGGTTTGTATAAACACTGAGAGTGCCGTGAGAATAAATTCTATTCATGCCTGCTTACATGGGGCAAGCAAAAACGCAACACGGCCGCCTGAGAGAAAGCAAAGAAAGTGTCACCACATCACTATCGCTCTCAATGTTTGTCAAAGTTCTCAGATTGGACCAGTCCCCCTCCCTCCCCAACCCTGAAATAGATTCTAAAACCACTGCTATACACAGAGATGGATGCAAACTGTTAGACGCATTCATAAAAAAAAATAAAAAAAATTTTACTCTGCAGGATAATCGCCTTAAAACCAAGCTGCTCTACATAGCTACTGTCCTCATTTGAATTCAGCTTGTATGTGAATCTGCAGAGGCCTCAACCACAGGGCTTTGCCTCCTTCCTGGCATTTCAGTAGATTATCTCTATGTTTTGCCATCGCCTTGCGATTAAGCTTGTTTTACTACAAATTCAGCTGGTATTTGCTCTGTGTTCAACCGGCACCGTTCATGTTGTCTCTGTTACAACACATAGCATTTATTTCCTGAAAAGTTGCAGGATGGCTCAGTTGCATTTATAGCACTCAGCTCTGAAAGCAGGATCGAGGGGAGAGCTAATGCTTCCTGGAACCTTTCCTTGAATTAAAAACCCTTCATTTGTTAGTGAAGCCACTCAGGCTGTCTAGATTCTGGCAATCAGTAACAGCAATGACATGCCTAGTGGGAACATTCCCAAAGGCTTTAAGAAAGAAAAAGCGGTATTAGCGGACCTAAAATTAGACTGATATGCAATACTTCGGGGCATGTGTATGCTCTTCTGCTCCAGCCTAGAGAACAGGTAGGACATTACATTTTTGGTAATGTCTAGCTCCAAGTGCTACAGAGTCAGAAATTTTGATAGCTTTTGAAGTATGGTAGCAGCAGCTGGCAGAAAGGAGCCTGGGGTGTAACACAGCTCCTTTTCAAAGCACCGTTCCCTCTTTTGAGTCACTGCATGGTGCTGGCATAAAGAGATCTCAGAAAACAGCAGAGCCCCAAAGACAAATGGTGCAAGAGATGAAAGATCGGGAAGGAAGGAGCAGCAGGAGTGAGAGCAACAGGTTCTTTCTCTGTCACCCCAGAAGAACTGGTTGCAGGCTAAGTGTGATGTGGACAGAGAAAGAACAGGATTGTCCTTCCTTTCCCCCAATTAAAACTGATTGGTTACACACGCCAATCCTCCCCCATTCCAGTTTTGAACATGTTCCACACCAAGTTCAAATATCAGGAAAGAAACAATGAAGGCCAATTACCTGAAGGTGGAGCAGGAAAAAGACAGCAGGAGGCAGCAGGGACACCTGACCGCTGCAGGAGCACAAGCGCAGGACTTCCAGGACAAGAAGATCGAGGGCTAACTGGAGAGGCAGTACCTGGACAGCACGGAGAACCTCCCACGAGGCAGCCAGCTGGCAGCGGATGATAGGAACACAAAGATAAAAGCTCGTATACATCATATTTAATAAGAGTTTTGCTCCACTGGCTCTCAGGAAGGACAGCTGCTCTCTTCAACAGCATCTCATCTCACGGGGGCCTCAGCAGTACAACTCGGAAACAGTATGATCTAGACTTGAAGATTAGTGCCCATACAACGCCGTGTTTTCTGACTGCAAGCTGGAGAACAGAGTAACTGACAAACCATCTTAAGAAAATTATTTTTATTTTTATTTTTTTTTTAATGTCTTTTTTTTTTTCCTTTTTTTTTTTTGAAGTTCTGATGTTTACAGATCCGCTTTTATTTCTGGTAATATAGCTTCGCAGCAATAAAAATCACAATGCAGCTAGCAGAGCAGCTGAACTAAGACCCATAAATACCAGCACAGAAAACAATGGACAACCACCAATATTTCTATACATGAACTATTATTTTAATGTCACATTTTGACAATTGTAAATGGTCTACAGAATGTATGTGGGCAAAAGGCAGTACGTGAGTCTTTTGAAACACTAGATGTATAATAAACAGCGCATTATCAACATTTACATGATTCACATCAAATTGATGACATCCTAAATGTATTCCTTTTAAAGGATAAGAGATTTTTCAATAAAATATTACATTTCATTTAATACTCTGGTACAATACTTCATACATTGCAGGAAAAAAATAAATGCAAGGTCTACTCCACCTAATAAGAGGATCCTTTTTCATTAGTCTTTAGTAATGTAATAAAAAAAAAAAAATCACAATAATGTCATAAATAAACAGGCTTGAAATTATTAATTACGTTTCACTATTTAAAAGGGAGAAATTAAAAATTAATTTGAAATAAGGAAGTTATGGGTAGAAAATCAAAACCTGACAACACATCCTAGTACCAGCTGTGATTTCTCCCATCCCTACAACAAAAAAGGAAACAGGTTTTATAACTTCGTTAGCCACATCCTAGTTAATCGTGTTTCAAACACATATCTTAAGAGGAAAAAGTAAAGTCTGGTCAGGATTAATAGGAGAACCAATCAGTCCTAACAACAGTTAGCTGAAATTAAAGTGTATGCTATAAAACATTCAGTAAATGAAGTCCGCAGCAAATTCATGCTGGCATAAATTATTGTGCCTTAGGAGTTGGGTGAAGGTTTCCCTTGTGGTATAAAGTCTTCTACAACAGAACACTTCACAACTGCATCCCTCTTCCATTCCATTGATACAGCAAAAGCTTGTAAATCAATGCTTAAAATTTATTTTCTAAAAACTCGCTAGAAATACATGAAACCCACATTCATTTATCTCCCCTGAACCAAAGGTCATTTCTCTTTCTTGCTTCATCTGTCATAAACCCCAGCCATTGCTTAAAATAATTTTTAAAAATGCTTTAAGAATCATCCCTCTCTTGCTGGTGCATGAAAGGCAGATTTTATTTTGCAAGGGCCTAACACTCTGGTTAAGAGACGAGTATTTACTCACAATCTTTCAGATTCTGTTCCCCCCCCCATTGACATTCTTCCATCATATGCTCCCCAGGATTAATACACACTCTGCAGTAAGAATTCCCTGGTTCAAAAAAAAAAAAAAAATTAAAAAAAAAATCCTACAGTGGCAGGTTCTAAACAGTTAAAACGAGGTCTTAAGAGGCAACTTTATGTTGGCCGTGTAACCGATTGCTGCTTATACAAGTCAATCTTTTAAGACACATCACATTAACCAAGTTCATAACAAAGTTCAGATTCATTCAGGATCCTTCTCTTGTTTCTCTTGACTTTTCCCCTGACTTTTCAGTTCGGTGCAGGGTAGCTCCAAACCTGACCATGTGTTCCACCTTGCGATAGCGTATGAAGTGTAGAATTTGTCTGACTCTGCACAAAGTTTTAGACAAATATTTAATTGCTGTCAATTGCTCTATACAAAACCCAACACTTATAACTGATCCCTGTTCAGCAGGATGAAGCTGTAAATAGGGACAGGAGAGGAAGCAGGCGATGTAGAATAGGTATCTCACTACCAAATGAATAGAATTCTCTCTCATCATGACTAGAAATTTTAGATCTAGAAAGGGCACAAGTATTTATGGCTAGAGTATAAGGCTATGACATAAAACACGTATTATGGTATGCTGGTGACAGGAGTTCCAAAAAAAACCACCCAAAGCCTCAAAAGACAAAACGGACAATAGGCAAAGTAACAAAATTCTGCTAAACGTTAAAGAAGCACCTTCATTCAGTTCAAAGTGTTCAAATATTTGATTTTGCAAAGCACTCTCAGGAAAAGGTAATCTCCCGCTTAACCCTTCACAAAGCTGCATTAATTACATTCCAGGCTTTAGCATAATTTCACCAGTAAGGCCAATAATGCAATTCCTTGGCCCTGCACCCTTGCATACAGCAGTTTAATGCAGCATTCACCATCTGCACCTGCTGTATGCTTAACACCATTTAAGTCACAGAACTTCCCCAGAAACATGGAGAAAGACATTGGTAAGACACCACCGGTATTCACTCCTAGGGACCAATTCTGCCATTAATGCACACGTGCAGCTGCTAATGGCTTCAAGGGGAGCTTCTGGTCCACATAATTGGACAGAGCAAACAAAGTGAGGAAACCCAATTAACTGACAGCTTAACAGCAGTTCTTCCTTCTAGAGTCTCTAGAAGAGGACTTTGTCTCATTGACAACAATCAGAAGTGGTTTCAGATGGATGTGATTTTTTTTAATCTAATAGGGACAGCAAATTCAATGCAGCTCTGAAAGGCACTTCAGGTAGAACGGTAATAAACTCCTGCCTGATGAAACAAACCAGAACAAGCCTGCTGGCCTCCCTGCCCGTGCTGCCCTTTTCAACTAAGGCAATTTTAGTGGATAGCTAGCTTCCATGCACTGCTTTTAATTTAGCCGCTTACACTAGCATAAGGCCTTAGTAAAAGACCAGAAGGCTCAACATCTTCCACCTCCCCAGCAGAAGGGGAAAAGGGTTACCTTATAGTAAGGTAACAGCCTGCACAGTGGGTTACTTGTTTCACTGTTTTTAATATGCTGTCAAGGTGTCATCATGCAACTTTTTAAAATACCTTAACTCTGCAAGTTCAATCTCTTACTTAACAGACGAACACAGACAAATTAACATAGACAGTGTCCTCACAAATCGCTAGATCACTCCGTCTTTTGAGAGATACAGTAAATTTCTATATTGGGTAGAGATCACGTAAAAGAAATTTTGTTTGATGTAAAGGCTACTGCATAATTATTCAAAAATAGCCCATCCAGCCACTCAGCTAGGTCATAATCAAAGCCACCAGTTATCACAAAAAGCACCTTCATATCAATAACTGCTCACCCCTATGAAACTCAGTCTGAGCTTGAAATGTATTAGGACTAATTTTATCATGTAGGTGATTGTATTCATGCTGGTGATCCACTGTTTTCAAACAATCAAGTATTGTTCCCATCAGTATTTTACATTAGTGTAACGGATTTATTAATATCATTGCTCTCCCACCCCCCCACCCCCCCAAAAAATAAAATCCTACAACTGCTCAAATAAGGAAAAAACCCAACTAATAGCCATACTGTGAAACAAAAATACTATTTAAAAAACAAATGGATGACAGTCCAGTAGTTTGCTGGATTCAAAAGTGACTCTACAAAGTAGTTGTCTACATTGTAGAAACGATTTCCTTTTATTTGGAAAGTGAGCAATTGTAAATCAGGTATTGGAGAGAAGAGATATAAACAATCTTTAGATGGTCTTAAGTTTTGCCTACTGTTGAAGGATTAAAACCGTAAATAAAAAGGTACCAAGCCCTCAGAGTTCACCGTTCATGTGAAGCTTCTTCTGTCTCTTCCTTGACCTTTTTAAAAACCATATTCATTTCTGGGAAACGAAGGGAGAAGAAAATAAAAATTATTTAGGAAAAAACACAGCAGTTATTTCTTATTCAGACAGTATACATAAGTGCTCAATTTTGACTCAGGAAAGCCTTAAACTCAACCAAAAGTCTCAAACACTGCTTGTAAACTGCGTGGTACTTTGACAGTAGAAGATGAGATTGCGTATAGACTTGGAGAAGATCCCTGGACTAAATGGATGAAACACACTCGCAGTTACCAAACGGAAAAGGGAAAATAGGATTTCTGAGGTCTTTGAAAACACAGGGGGAGAGGTACAAAAGGCTTTAGATTAGAATCCAAAAGAAGTTAATGACTAAAGACACTTTAAATTCAAAGCCCATTCACAGTCCATTAACCAAAGTATCAGATATTGGTTATTAGCTAATAACTAATAATACATATATATTCAGTTGCCTGATTGCACAAACCAAATTATAACAGATATTTAAAACTTAACAAAGAAAATCTAGATTTCTCTGCCAGCAAAAGCAAGGATTTAATTTTTAGTAGTATGACAATAATACTACACCCACCGCTCACAGCACACAGGCACAGCAGTAACATTGTTCATTGAATCTTTTATGAGGTTGAGCACGAGATTAAGTGTTCTTTGAATCGCTTTATATGCACACAAATCCTTAGCACTGACCAGGAGCAAAGATTACTTATAAAAGACATGGGAAGTTCAGACTGTAGTTGCTACTCATCTTTTGCTAGCATGCAGAATTTCAGTCTCCTGAATAATAGACTTCCAACTTACGTCACTGGTGGGTCAGGGCATGAAACAAAGGCCAAACTACCAAGCTGATACTGCACATTGTTTTGAAAGGGTAGACACAGACACAACTCAATCAAAATTAGCTTCTGGGATTTAAATGCCCTAAGGAGGCTAGATTACACGTATTTCAGGCATTAGAAAGTCCTTCCTAGAGTTCTTCTCATAGCTCCGGTTTATGTACATTTTGTCCTAATCCCCCAAATCCAGGCTGGATATGCACACTCACTCCCGAACATACACACCTGCCTTTGCATGGAAGTCTCTGTACATCTTCTCATCTGAAACTTTTCTGCTGTTGCATCAGCCCCACATTTTCATATACTCTAGCACTATCTTCTCTCATTCTGAAATGAAAGAAATATTTACAGTCCAAAGAATCTAGTTTGAGAAAACCTCAATTGTACACACCAATGCAATTCAGTGACAATTTATTTTGCTCAATTTAGTTTAAGAGCAAAGGACAGGGCAACAGCATAGGGCAGATTCTGTGATAACTCATTCTCATTTGAGGTCCCTGAAGATTAGTTAGTACAGTTACAAAACCCACACATTAGCAACAGAAGTAAACTTACTCTGGACATGTTGGGGTTGGGGTACAGGGTGGAAGAGGGCTCTGATCCCCACTTGTCTGGTCCGATAAAGAATATTTAATGTTTGTGTATTCGTGACCTTTTCTCTTACTCTTCTGTGAAGTAAAACACAACAAAAAGCCAGATTTTGAGTTACTAATAGAAAACAATCAATGAAGTAGTGCAGAAATTACACGCACAACTAGCCATGTATGTTTTTAGAAGAAAGGTATGTCTATGAACAGAAGAGAGCTCAATTCTGTAGATAACACACACAACATGGATAGGACCTAAAGGTTGGCTTTAGCTGTTTGTTACAAGACCTTTCTGCACTGGTGAGGCCACAACTGGTATACTGTGTCCAGTTCTGGGCTCCCCAGCTCAAGCGGGACAGGGAACTACTGGAGAGAGTCCAGCGTAGGGCAACAAAGATGACTGGGGGATTGGAGCACCTGCCTTAGGAGGAAAGGCTGAGAGAGCTGGGACTCTTTAGCCTGGAGAAGAGAAGGCTGAGGGGAGACCTTATTCTTGCTTAGAAGTATCTAAAGGGTGGGTTGAAGGAGGATGGAGGCAGACTCTTTTCAGTGGTTCCCAGTGACAGGATGAGGGGCAACGGGCACAAGTTGGAATATAGGAAGTTCCATTCAAACATAAGGAAAAACTTCTTTACGGTGAGGGTGACAGAGCACTGGAACAGGCTGCCCAGGGACGTTGTGGACTCCCCTTCTCTGGAGATTTTCAAGACCTGCCTGGATGCAGCCCCGAGTAATGTGCTCTAGGCATTCCTGCGTCAGCAGGGGAGTTGGACTAGGTGATCTCTAGAGGTCCCTTCCAACTCTAAAAATTCCGTGATTCCGTGACCTGAAAAGCCTCATTTTTCAATATTCCTCTTTCCACCACCACCTCCAGCAGAACGTACCAACCTTATGAACCAGCACTCGTACGCAACCGTCATCTTACTTGGCAGAAGAAACCACACTTCATTCTTTATAGACAGTACCAGCCAGTGGGCTTCCCACTGACCTTACTTCCAGCTTGGAGATGTGGCCAAATGAGTAATAACGTTGTTTGCAAGATCTCTAATAAAATAACATCTTAGCCCATTAGGTTTGATATAAAAAGAACCTGAGCTGTTATTTGTATTCTGCAGCATATGTTACAAGCTGCAGCCAATTGTGCTGGCATTCATCTAAAAATACTGAAGGCTCCAGCAAGCAAAGCTACACTAGGAAAGAAAGGGGATATGGCTTTCTTCCTTTTCAAGACAAACATTCACAACACACACATACACTGAAACCTACATATAAATTAAAGCCTCACTTAAAAGTTTTACAGGGTACTGGGTTTGGGGGATGGGGGGGTTGGGTTTATTTTTGGGGGGTTGGTTTGTTTGTTTGTTTTTAAATACCCAAACAAGTCCGAAATAACTAGCCTGAATCAATCTCACAACAGAAGTTGTCCGAGCCTCTGGGGAGTTCTGGCTGCTGAGTTTCCATTAAGAACACTCTGTAAAGCAATGTAGGTCGACGTTTTTCCAAGATAGCCTTCTGAGACTTGCTCAAAACTTGCTCAATTTGTTCTGTTATTTTACTGAACGTCTCCCCTCTCAGCCTCCTACTTCCTCCTAAGAAATCACTTTCAAATAGACCACCAGTCCAGATCAATTACCTGGACGGTTAATGCTAAAAAATAAGATTTATACAAAACACAAAGGTTCAAACTCTGCTGCATTCTACAGTGTTATGGCTACAAACCCCTCACCTGTCAATAAGAATTCTGAAGCCCAAAACTAGGGCTTGATTTCCACCTCCCACCCAAACTGCACAATGAACGGCAGTTCAAGTTACAGATGTAGTGTGCAGTAGAAGCAATTTAAAAAGAATCAGTCAGTTGTTCTATTACTTAAGCTGACTGAAACAGATAAAACAAGCCAAGAAAAAGCAGATATCTGGCTTCTCTTCCTTCTGCTCAATTCACTGTAATTATCCTTTCTAATTCAGAATAGCAGAAGTGTGGTAAGAACTAGATGTAAGGGAATATACACATTTCTACAGGAAAAAAACAAAACAGGACAAATTAACTTTGGGGGTTTTTTTTCTACACTTGCAAGAAGACAGGCAATATTTAACACTTAACTCTATGAAAACTTGAGGCTCTTGGCATTGCAATGCAAGAGGGAATGCTAGCAAAGCAGGGATTTTTTTTCCTGAATACAAACAAAAAGCAGGCATATCTATGTGAATGGATGCAGCTATTTACATATCTACTTCTTCAGTCCAGCTGGTTGTCAGTCCTGCATGACAACAGGCTAGCTACTGTGACTACCTAATTTCTTATCAGAAAAGCAAGCTTGCGTTCATCCAGATTAAAAAGCAGACAGGGAGGATGATGTTATGTTGTTTTCTACAAAGGTGCCCTGATTGACTTCAGGTTTTTTTCCAACTTTCACTGTTTGCAACTGCAATTAAAGCACGCATAGAGAAGAAGGTTCCAGAAGTTAAAGTTTCTCAAAACACAGCGTTCCATTCCCAAACTATCTTATTGGGGTGAAATTCAAGCATTCTGCATAGTATTGTACTACTCAGCCAATTTTTTTTTCCGCTCTAGCAAAACATGCTTTGGAGTATTCTCAATTCACCATGTTTTTTTCAGGACATTAGTTCCTATAGTCACCACAAAGCTTTGCTTTTGTCGGAGAAGTTCTATATTGTTTTATTCCTATAGCTGTGACTAGCCCTAGTTATAGGTCAGGACCTCCTGAAGTAAAGCAGTGTTCTATTTCCAGTTTCTTAAACTTTTATACCTGTGCCTTCTGAGCTAGTAATGGAATAGAGGATGAAACACAACAAACTGAGCCTCATCATTATAGGAGAAATACACTGCTCCACACAACATCAAAATCCTATTCAAAACCCATTACAACGATCAGGAGAGAGTTACAGATCCACTTTGTAAATGGCAGCAGCAGAAAGAGACCATATTCAAAAAGCTAAGGATACAAGGCTTGCATAATTACACACACAGAGCTATGATGCAGCTCTAAGGCGAAGTGAGACAACAAAGCCAGGAAAAAAAAAGTACACCTGAGGGATTTCTTGTTCTTCACTTTGTGTCTAATCACCATCAGAGCACACAACAGCTGTCCTGGGGAGAGGAATAAAGTCTCTATCCTCTCTGCTGAACATTGCATCTACAACACATAGGCAAATACAAAAGCTCTGCCACACTCCAAAGCAGCCAGAAGCCAGACAAGAGTGCCAAGCCCGAGCTGGCACACTCTATCTCTAAAGAGGGATTATATCTCACACCTGGCACTGCGCTAATGGCGCAGCTCCCCACATCTGCCTGATCAGTTGTGTGGGTTTATCTCCTTCTGAGCAGGAAGCCAGCTGCAGAAGGAAAGATATTGAAATTCTGAAACAAAAAGATAAAAATCCCAGATGACCAGAGGTTAGGGCAGAGAACAAAAGCAACAGTGAGTAGAATGTCAGTTCTTTATTACAAAACGAGGTAACTTCTGTAAAAGACTGTAGAATTTGAGTGCAACGAAGTACTTAAACAGGAAGAGTGAGGTGAAGGTCTTGTGGTTGTCACCACAGATTCCAAAACTTTTCTCATCTTACCACACCAAATCACTCCTTTAAGTGTTTTGTTGGACACTATACTGCAAGATCACCACACTCATTCTTTAATCTTTCAGTCCAATATACTTACCTCTTACTAATAAACATGTACTTTAAGACTCAAAAATTGGTATTGCGGTGACTAGCATTTGAATTTGGTTATCATACTTTAGAAATACAGTCAACAGATTTGAAATCTCTTTAAAACTCAGAGCACAAGGTTCTGTATTAGTTAACAGAGCCTTATCTTTTATTCCTCTTGCACCATAAACTATATAATATTAAGGGAATTTGAGATCTGGGGTGCAGGGACTGGGGGACAAGGAGGACAGGTCCCATACATGCAAGCGTTTTTATGGAAGGTAAACCAGCACTAGTTGCAGTCATATGGAGAAGTCACTCAGACTGCTGATTTTCTTCCTTTGCCAGTGGCCAAACACACTGTTTTTATTTTACAGTTTTCTAATTCCACCTAATAGCATAACCTGAAGCATAACGAATTGAAATACAGGCTAACTTCTCTCAACAGGGTTAACAGGTTACAGACCCAGCCTTTTCAGAAGGCATTGGTTATACGGTCAGCGGTCATACCTCCAGAAGTCAAAGGCAGCAAACAAGCAACTCTGCTCCCTGTTCAAATGATAACATGTTCCTATGTAACATTTAATACTTAGGACAAACATACCTGCTCCTCTTCAATTCTGCGCTGTAGCGTTTCAATGTAGTGCTGTACTGCCATGTAAATAAATCTGTACTGTGCTTCTGTCTGAACCATTCCTGAGCGTTGTGATCTCACCATCTGAATGGTCTTTGGAACATCAATATCACAGTCCACACCTAGGAAGAATCATCATAATGTTAAGAACAGTAAAAGAAACTTTGTCTTTGGAGGAGAGATTGGCCTTATATTCCAGCAGAACACAGAACAGTTGTTAGCAATCTTGCTTATTGCAAGATCATTCATTTAACACAGAGGATTCGTCCTTCACTACTAATACACAGATCTGTAGAACTGTAGCATAATGTGGAAAGCTGTCCCGGGGGAGAAAACTGCAACACTTCACACTGTTCCAAGACAACTTTAAATGCAACCTAGCTCAACATACATGCCAAGTTAGTGTTTATGGCACTTTACACATAAATATGACACCGTTCTCTGAAAACAAGTTACTCAAATGCAGCACACATGAGTACTTTGACAACCACACACTCATGAATGATTTTAAAAGAAAAATTAATTATAAAAATAATAACAAACACATAATCAGACTCCTGGCTAATCCTCAGTTGAAAGTTTTCATTATGTTGAACTGGAGCAGCATTTCAGCGCTTTGATTCTAGATAAGTCAAGAAGAATGAGCAAGTCCCTTCTATGCCAAACACACACACCTACTTTGTAGTGTCACTAGAATGCCTCTATTCCACAAACACTCCTGTTGTTTTACTGTTATGTACCTGTCAATGTTCCACAGAAAAATAGAAGTGTGGGGAAACCTACCTTTTTCTCTGATTATGTCAATCAGAATATCAATCACAATGAAAGTTCCTGTTCGCCCAATCCCAGCACTGTAAAAAGAGAAGGGAGAAAAAAAAAAAGTTAATTGTTTTGCTCCTTCTGAACAGACACCAAAACACCAGTCCAAGTAAGAGTCTAACAGTATGAGACATTAGACTTCCAGATTATAGCCAAACCAAGCCACACAGCCAAAAGTAACTAGAGACCTAATCAACATAACGTGGAAGTGACAGAAGTCCTAACAGCACTTCTGTACCTCAGCATTTATTAACATCCTTGATTCAAAAAAAACCCTACAAGGTCAGATCTGTCATTTCCTTGCCTTATAAAAAGTATCTCATTTATAAGCTGAGACTGAGGAGACAGCACTCACAGCAGGTAGGACGGGAGACTAGAATTCCCATGATCCTGCACCTGAAATGTATCTAGCCAAGACCGGTACCACCTTCTTATACAACATCAGAAATTCTTATTCATACAGACATGCATACTCTGAAAGACAGCCTGCTTAGAAGGTAGCCATTTGACACCTACCTAGAATATATCATTTTGCAAAACAGAAAGCATAAACACCTTGATAGATGGAAGTCTGAGTAGCTCTAGGGGAAAGTTGTTGTCTTGTAAAGTTTTCTGCTCTTCCCACCAAATAAAAAATAAAAACCATTTAAAAAAATTAAAAAAAAAAAAAAAAGATGGATCCAGCAGAACTCCATAGGCCTAGAGAGTAAGTAGTAGAAGAGGTGCAGTGCATCACCATACCTGCAGTGGACCACAACTGGTCCCGCATCAGAAATGCTCTCCTGCTTATGGTGCACCTCCTCTAGAAAGTCAAGTACACCACCAGGGTCACTTGGGACTCCGTGATCAGGCCAAGTTCTGAAGTGATATTGCCAGACTGTTCTCTCTGTGTTCCCCTGGAAGAAAGATGCCAACACGTGAAAACAAAATCCTTCAGATGAAAATCCAGCTAAAAGCATTTATGTGCCAAAGTTGAGTCAGATCAGAAGGTGGCATCAGACTGCTGCTCAGTATCCACGGCACCACAACTCTCAAAGGAGGGAACAAGCCAGAGTTCTCCCTGGCATGACAAGTCAATCACATCACCTGCTTCCTCAGCTCCCTCTTTCTTATGCAGTTGTTTCCAACATTTTCATCTGCACCTTTAGAAGCCATGGCAAAGTTCTGTCTGAGGGTGACCAACAACGAGGGACCTTCGTCTGTCATACTCACCATTTGTACCTAGTGGCACTTACCTTATGCACTTCTTCCCACTCAGTTCCATCCCATGGACATACCAATCTAATATATCCTGCTTATTTGCTTCTTACACAATTCTTTTTGCACCCTGATCCAAATTGTTCCTTAACAAGGAAGTGCTATTTTGACACTAGTTCACTATTTCCTTCCTCATCTTTTTTATTTCTTCCCTTAAGTGTTCTTTCTACATACTGGACCCACACAACACCACTCTTCTAGTGCAACCATCTCTATGAAATGGAGCAAATGCCTAGCTAGACTTAAGTGCTATTACTTAAAAGCATCATCCCTCTTTCCAAATTTCCTCAATGCTCTGCAGCCATGCATCTTCTGCCAAAAAGTGCTTATGTATAAGAACCTTCAATTATTCCAAGGACAAACAGAAAGATGTAAGGAACTAAACCTGGAGCTTCAAAGAAAGAGACAGGGCTCAATTTATTAACCTCTTAGTGCTTTTATTGATTCCAAAGAAACAGTCTATTTCTGCAAAATTTTTTTTTGTGATCTGCAACCTAAATTAAAAGGACAGAGTTACTAACATACTTACTTGCCCAACTTTAGAAAGCTTAAGTTCTCTTAGTGTGTAATCGTGTGCTGCACTCTCCTTAACATTCCTAACTCGCATAACACCGTACTCCTTTAGGGAATATTCATCAGGCCAGTACTTGACACACTTACTCTGCAGGATTAACAAAAACAAACAAAAAAAAAAAAGAAAAAGAGTAAGAAAAAGAAGAAAAGGGCTGGTTCATAAACTACTTAACAAACATTTCTGAAGCTTTCATTTCTGAATACAGAGGACAATTACTAGTGCCAACTGGACAGCTGGCTGACAAGGTAAAGCGGTGAAGTACGTTTCATGGGGAAGTTTCTTTTCCCCATGACAAATGCCAGATGACTTCAGACAATGACTTCAGGCAATCTCTCCTTTTAGCAGCTTTCACAATCATCTTAGTACCTGCTTTGCCTCAATAGTTTCAAAACCCAGAGATTAAAATACTGTTACTTGTATCTCCATCCAACTGTGGGTTACAAAATACTGCAGATTTCCAGTGGAATGCTGTAGCCTTACAGGCTATTCTACAATCAAAACCCAACAGCCTGCAAAATAAATACAAGTCAAAGGTATAAGCTATTTTTAGCAGAAATTAAACTTGGATGCTTGCTTTTTCATCACTTAGAGCAGAAAGGGCTAACATAGCTCTCTAATTCAAGCACCAAAGCAACAAAGACTTGCTCCCTGTGGCAGGGGACTGAAGCCGCCTATGTACGTTTTAAAATTTAGAGCTTTTGGTGTGCTGCTTCTCTCTCAAGATTGTCTTAGGCCAGGGATATATTCCATTCTCTGAAGAACGGGTTCACCTATTACTACTTTTATTTGGTTCCTGTAAAAGCTCAGGAAGGAGCGAATCCTGTTAGTCTGTGAACATAATACAATTCACACAGTAACAAATGAGAAATTATAGTGGATATATAGATGCAGCTTCCAGCAACAGCAAATGCCAACCAAACACCAAGTACTACAGAGAAACATCTCCTACTTGCAGTTACTACTGCATATTTATGAGAAAACATGGCAACAAGAAAGTCCCTTCTGCCAACACAAGATACAGTAAGAGATGACTGAACACATGCTTTCCAGCCTACTTAGGCAACAAGATGCTTTTCTGTTACTTTTGCCCTTCTTTCCCTGCCACCTCCAAAAAGGTACAAGCTAAAGAAAAGATGTTGGTCTTGGCACATGCCAACGTAATTTGCAGTTGCAATACAGAACTCTGAACACAAGAACAGTTGGTATAGCAAGTATGAACAGTAACACACAATGTTAAAAACAGCTGTAGTCTGATAGAGGGGATGCATATATTATCAGCTCAACGGACGCCTCCAAAACAGCACTATTTTAATTTGTATTTGCTGCTTCTACATTGCATCCTAGTCAGAACTCTATGCAGATCTGAGACGCTTCACAGTCCCTCACTTCCTTAGGCAGCATGCTCTTGAAGTCATCTCTGATGTAGAGATTTGTCTCCTTCCTGCACATCTGAATACATCTTGGCCTGAGAGAAAAAGCTTTGCTTTTATATCAGGACTGTTACTTGAAATTATGGAAGAAGTGAAATAGGCATTTAAAAAAAAACAAAATAAATCAATGCACACAGCACTGATTTAGTAATCAGACATTGAAATATTTTATACACAGAGCACAGGAAATAGGCTTAGCAAAATTTGGGAAGAATCATGGAGGAACTGCAGAGGAGCATAGACCATTCTGTAGGTTATTAAAAAAAAAAAGTATATACAAGTTAACTCTTCCAAAGCTCCCTGTAATTTATTCCTATTCTTCCAAGAGAAAGATCTAAGAGGAAGGTCACTGGAAAGGAGTAGCACCTCCCTCCTTCAGTGCATTCCCAGGAAGGAAACACAAATCATGCCCCTTTATAAGGGTCATGAATGGGAAGAACTTTACAAAGCCTAAAAAAATCCACAAGACAGAATCTAATGGTTTCTACAAACACCACCAATGGCAGCTTTGATACTTAGATTAGGAAGAGAAGCTCATAAAATCTACTGCTATTTGTCTTCAGTACGTATACACAAAGCCTCTTTTTGTGTGGCAGGGGTAAGGAACCCCTGCAATTATCAGTCACCCATAGAAAAACATTAGCTATACTTCCATTTCAGTTTTTTTCGAAAGTGACACTCATCTAACAAGGTAACAACTTTCCATTCAGAAAGAGAACATTGGATTATTGGAAAAGGTAGACAATGGTACATGGAAAAAGCAAAGAAACTTAAAAAAAAAAAAAAAAAAGAGAACAGAAACTGTTTACCACACAGAAAAAAAGATCAGAAGCAACACATTCCAAAGATAAAACTATACTATACACAGGAAGCAGTATGTGACCATGCCAGCATATCAGCATTCAACTATTTCCTATTCTTTCCTGTTATATGTCATTAGAACCCAGAACAAAGTAATAGCCTCAGATTTGCCAGAAGACAGTGAATAAGACAAGATCGCTGCACTTAAAAGGTAAAAAGGAGGTTCTTGGGATACACTGTTGCAGGAAAATTTCCTCTTTCAGAGCATTAAATACTGCCAGAGCACTTCACAAGGGGCTGGCAGATTCCTGAGGCTGAACAGGCAGCTGTGTTCACGCAGAACAGGGCAAAGGACCTGACTTTAGGAATAAAAGTGCTAAATCACAGCTGGGTGCGTGATTCCTAACCAGGCCGTAATCACTAGCTCAGCACATAATAAGAAAGTTATCAAATTCAAACACAGAAAGAAAAGCCAGAAGAGCGAACAGCATTCTAGTAGAGTCTAGTAAATGTGACTTGAATGAGGTGAGTCTGGGGCAATAACTTTCACAATACATTGTAGTTTTTAGGTAAGAAGCAGTATCATAAATTCATTCTTATAGTAATAAAGTCCCACAACTCTGCTTTTTCTAGTAAAGTTCATGCAAGCTTGGAAAGCTAAAATAAATGGTAATACTTTTGTTAGAGGAATAGGGAGTTTACCCCTTCAAGTACACAAAATGCCTGTTTGGCTACATCTCACATACCAGTGCCTCATTTCCTAATAATTTTAAAAATACATAGATTCACATTCAGTAGCTGAAATAAAATCAGTCAAACCTTAAAAAATGAAGGTCTGATGATATGATAGGACTGTACCCTCAGCTCCCACAGCCACCAATAAAAAAGGACACTCAGCACCTTCCAGGTCTCCAAAGACAGTGGTGGCACACCAGATGTCAGCATATAAACCAACATAACCAAGTCAGTTTAGTCCTTACTTGCATTTAAATGTCATGACCTTTCCTAAGGCCAGTTTGTGAGTCTGTTTTTACCTTTCCTCTTTCAACTTCTTTTGTTGTCATAACAATAACTCGAGAATTCTCCTGGAACACCATTCTCCAAAAATCATTCACTGTATTCTGTAGGCACCCTTGAGTAGCAATGTAGCTTTTTTTTGGCTTTGAGTTGTTGCACTTGGTTTCAAACTCAGGCTAGAGAAAAAACAATTTAACAAATGGTGACAAATGGTAACAAGACTAAATTGGGTTTAGGTGAATATGTTAAAGAGTAGACATGGGGTGTGCCAAGACTCCTGTAAGTAGGAGTATACTTACCATAATAATATTAGCATTGATATAGTCTGAAACAGGTTCATTTGGATCACCATCATGTAGAACAACTCTGGTATGATCAACTGGAAGAACATATACGCACGTTAAGCGCTTGCATCCTACAGTCATGAACACACAGCTATTTTTAAATATCCCACAGACAGGTACATTTCTTACTTCTACCAGAAGCTATTAAGTTATCAAACTCAGTAAATTAGTGGCTAGAATATTCCCCCTTTCCTCTTTTGCCACTTCTTAAAACAAGTGGCCAATTCATAGCAAGCTAGATCAAAATAAGTGCTCATGCCCTCCAGTAACTCATGAGCACGTGGACAGTCAAGCACTAAGTCAAGGCAAATGGCTGCTGGATTTGCACCATGCAGTTTTGTACCACAAATTAATCCTCTTAAATTTAAGCATTCCAGTTTGCTGAATAACAGTTTAGGGATGTGATGCTTTTAAATGAAAGCTGAAGATAAAAACACTATTTGGTAATCAAAATATTGGTATCTACAAAGTGCAAATGTTTGAACACAAATTGGAAATTGCATGGGCTAATACTGGCAACATAAGAGGGGAAATTATCACTCAAGAAAAGAAAAAGCACAGTGGTGCTTAATTAACCCTGTATTTACAAGCTAAGAAAATAAAGCATATAAAAGTAGCAGGCTTACATTATAACGAAAAAAATCCATACTTACAGGGTAAAATGTTTTTGTATCTATTTTTGTTTTTGTTTTCTTGACGCTGACCTTCTTTACGACTATAGAGAAGTTTGCATTCTTGCTGCTGTAAAGTCTAAATGAAAACAACACAAATAAAGTTTAAATTGTAACAGCACAGAAAGTATGGACTGTTTCACCATCATTATAGCGATCCCTTCTCACAAAAATGATGGTACTTGATTATAACGCCAGATAGTGAGAGAAAGAGAGAGGGGTACTGGATTTCTCCAGACTTAGTACAGCATTGCTTCCAAGGTATGTAAGAAACACAGGAGCATGAGTGACAAGGCAAGCTATTTTCCACCTGGTAATTATAAACATCTATGAATTCGAAGCTTCTTTAAACCACAAACTATAACCAGCAAGTCCTCATGATACTATTCTGAACAAGGAGTTGCAAGCTGGTCCCTTCAAGCTTTTAGCTTTAAAACACTGTGCAAGGAAAACATAACTAGTTACAAAGGATCACAACAAAATTTTGCTTGTGGAAATCTGGCCATCTTAAAAGGCACACTAAATAAACCAAACAACACAAGCAGCATTCCACAGAGCAGGTGCAAATAAACATATTCATCACTAGGTTTTTCTCACCAAGCATACAAGTTAGGAAGGAGTACTACTGCATGTCTCCTTTTTGCTGAATCGGGCAGCTAAGGCGTTAAAAAAATTCCACTGAACTGGCATTAGCTTTACTACTGATAAAGATTACTAACACATGCAAAACATTGCAAACCCGCAAAGGAGTAAGGCACTTCATGATCCATTGCTTCTCTACCTCAGCTGTACTGGATTCCTCTAGGCCTTACTAGCTTTCTTCTGCTCCTTCAGCTACAGCAAGTCTGTAGTAACACTGCTGGAAAGCCCTCCAAACAAGTCCCTGAGATTACGAAGGCTGTGTTACAGCAACATCACAAGAGCAGATCCTTGCAAGCTGCTGCCAGACCAACTCTAGATAGGCAAAGAGGAGGAAGGAGTATAGAGAAAACCCAAAGCACATCAACACAAGCAACTGTATTTAAGTATCAAGCAGAGTGAAAAGTCCTTCAGCAGTTAGAAGTAGAGTATGAGGAAGATATTCTTGTCTATTCCCCCAAAACAAAAGTCCACATGGGAATGCTACAGTATTTTCAAAGGTATGAATGAGACAGGTAAAGTGCCAACATACAACCCACCACCACAGTCACATACCACTTTAAGAGCTCCAATTATTCTCTCCTACCAACACAAGGCCATTTCACTAAACCAGTAAAAAGTTTTGCGCAGACTTTCTCCTATTACCTTGTTGGGGGAGGAGGGGAGGCATTAGGTAACTACAAACAGGGTTATCCATAAATCATTCTAGTGCAGAAACAATAAATCTGCATGGAGATTTCTCCTGTTGGCAAGGACCTAATTTCACAGTGCCTGGTTCAAAATAAGATGACAAAGACAACACCAATCCCACACTTCACAGCCATGCTGTTTAGTAGCAAGTCTCCCTACTTGCAATGAAGCTGGAGGGACCAGAATCTCAATGTCTTTGTTCCAAGTTTTAATCCCAAAAGCAGTACTGGCCTGACTAAAAGGAACGCTCAGGCTTTGGAAGCTGCTCCCCTTCTTATTACCAGCCTTAATACTCTTGCAGAGATTGCTTTTACTTTAAAGCTTGGGCATGTCAAGCACATTTGCTCACTATTTCAGTCTCTGTTATTGTTACTGCCTCACTTAGTGACCTTGGACAATTGGGCTCATCCTAAAGACAGGGAAACCAAAGAACAAAAGCAATACAGGACAACTGTGAGGTTTCATGCTTATGAAGCAAAGACAGAAAACATATCCCCATAAAGCATTGCTTGCTACCACTAGTGATGGGTGAAACAGCACTTTGCAGTAAGCTCACCTCTTGCCATGCTGCAAGAGTCCTCCAAGTGCCATTATGACATTGCACCTTTATGTAATATTAACACTTTTGAGTCTCAGCTAAACGAAACACCAAGCAAAAGAACTGAAAGTTAAACTTTGCTAGCAAGTTAAAAAAATGGAAACAATTAAGTGTGTGGAAACCATGGCTTCAAACACATCTTCACTTCATACAGTTAATTATTATTGCTTTGAGCATCCCTGAGGAGAGATCCATGAGCAGAAGCGACTTCTAACAAGCCCATTAAGAGATGTACACAATGCAACAATAAATCTGAAACATAGTCCTCAATTTCACTAAAACATCCAAGCATTAAGCTCACCAAACAGCCATTTTTCAGAAGGAAAAACACTACAACTGTCAACATTTCTGTCTAGTGGTTCATGGGACAAGAGGTATGTTCTTAAATATGCCTCTAGACAAGTAATTTATAACTACCATCTGGACTGCCAAATCATAAACAGCACAGGCAGAGATCCATGGACAACCTGGAGTTTGCCACCAAGGCTGACAGCTATAGCTTACCTGAGGTGAATGAAAAAGCATGACACTAAAACTGCTATGAGACTGCTTCATTTCCAAAAATACAGTGGAAAAAAAATAAGGTTTAGCGCTGACCTCACTAACAGCAGTGAAGGGGAAAGAGAAGTGGAATGTCTCACAGGTAAAATCTTCCATTTCTTACATTTACTTTTCCTGTAACACTTCTGGCTTACTAGCAAATACTCTTTCTCAGGAAAGTCACAAGACAGGAAAACACCTTGCTTCTAAGGACCAGCTGTTAAATCCATTACAAGACAAATTTATTCAACAAAGACCAGAGGTCAGAAAAGAAGTCAGTGTCAAGTAATAGTTCAGTCATACTTTGACAAATCAACAATCCATTCCTAAACGCACCGCACAAGAGTGCTTCCCTCAAGAAAAAAAAAAAACAACCCAACCATTAATTCACATAACTTCTAGTAAGCCAGCACCAATTACAAGAAGGGCAAGCCAACAGGGCACACTTTTTCCTTTTTATGCCCTCTGAATAAGACTATGGTATGCTTACGAGTCTCCAGGGAAGCCAACAGACACACTTTGCTTGGCTAACTTGCAAATGTATGTTTGGGCTGAACCACACTGACCACAGGCACAATCTACATGACTCTAGAATGATACGATAAAGCACACCAGTAATCAGTCTTTGTAAAAAGCAGTTAATTCCCATATGCAAGTTTTAGCCATTAGAGCAGGTGTGACTATTCTTCCTGACCCTTCAGGCCCCATATCGAAGTTCACATGTTGAACTCTGCAAGAGAAGCAATTCAAAGGTTGAGGCCAGTTCACCTCCAGGTGAGGTTCACATGCAACAGATGAGAACTGCTCCCCAGGAGATCCATCACTCTACTGTTAGGGTAAAACATAGTCCCAAGTCCTCAGCAATGGCCAGAGAAGCCTCTGCTGGCTTGCTTCCCCCCCGGGGAAGCCCTGGATCAAAGACTGCCCCCAGCTGCGCTGGGCACAGGGGAAGAGAGAGGAGAAAGCTTAATCCTCATTTTATGACCTCACCTTCTTATATTTCATCCACGTTCGTAGTGAAACATGTTACCTCTTTGGTAAGCACCTTTTGCTTTTCATGGATTTATTTTTCTCCTCCTGACAATAATCTCAGAGCAGACTGGACAGTACGTTCAGCTAATTAATACATCTGATCAAAAAAAGAGTTTCTTCAAGAATAGTTGCTTTGCAAATCCATCGCTATTCAAGAAGTTTCTCAAAATAGCATTATGCAGCCAAAACCAGCCTTTGTCAAAAGACCAGGACTTTCCAGTTTCCTGTTGCCATCTGCTGGTGGAGCTCCAGACTGCACTGTGGTTTTCTCACGTGTGTGTGGTATAAACCAGTCAATTCTATTTAAGACACTTCTAAAGCTTTTGGCTATGACTATCATGTGCATGCAGCTGTTAAATGACTCCAGTTGTCAGAGAAGGGTTAGGACCCAGGCTAGAGTCGTTCAGAATCTGTTAGTTAACGCTCATATTAATTTCCTCTGCTTGAAAAATTAACAGTTTCGGTTGTATTTTCTTTCAAACGTAAGTAGCTCCCTGAAATCATTAACGCTTCAAAGATGGGGAGACCTGGGCCAGCACAGCTATGTGACACCACAAGAGGTGGACAGATAAGAGAGCAGGAAAGGCAATGCTACTTTCTGGGAGGGAAAGGGAAAGGGAATTTTCGCTGCAGGCAGAAATGAAACACCCAAACAAAACAAAAATAAATCCCCAGGAGTCCAAGGACTACATATAATCAATGTTGCTTCCTCTCAGAGCTTGCTACTACTTCACAAAAGTTTTAAGATCCCCTAAAACAGCAATCAAAAAGCCACAAACTCAAGGGCAAGAGCATATATTGACTGAGAAATCACACTGAAGTTTCCCTAAAGCAATGGTACCCAACCTCCCAAACATAGCAGAGCGCAAACTGAAACATCCTCTGCACTGACACGTGCAACAGAAAGCATGGTGCAATCCCCTTCATATGATATGCACAATACATCTGACACATTCCAACTGCATCAGATACCGCTACTGTACTAGTGCTTGGGTCAGCAAGAGTAACATAGGCTAGGAATTAGTCCTTTGCCTCCAGAAACATTAATCCTCTTTACAGACCTCTTCCTGTCCACATGAAGAAAAGGAAGATAGGAATGAACCTGTCCTGGTGGGCCAGATACAGTTGTACATAACGCTTCCTCATGATGGGGAGGATATTCAGGAGGGATTGTGCTAGGTACTGAATGAATTAGCATTGAAGAACATAATTAGCTCTCAGAATCAGGAAAAAAGGGAAATATTTCCATCATTTTACTAGTAGACACAAGAGTGGAACTGGTAAAATTTTAACCCATGCTGTACGTGACACAGGAGATGGGAGCAAGAACAGGGATCTGAAGTGATGGAGGGGGAGATGAGAAAACATCAGGAAGGCAGTAACAAATCTCGCTTTTCAGTAGTGTAGAGGTTTAATACCATAACACTTGGAATGTAATGACGTACCTCAAATTCTTCCCAGAAGCCCTGCTTGACTTTATCTGTAGTCTCTGCTAGCTTGCTTAGCTCTCGCACTCTGCTTTCAATCTCTGCAGCATTAATACGGGTAGTATTCAGAGGCTAAGAAAGATACAAATATTAAACAAAGGTATAACAAATGACAACTGTGAGAAGACAGCTAGAACACAAATTCCCTACACTAAGTATATTTCATACAGGCAATTCTAGGATCGAGGCATCCATTTGGACTTCAAAACTTTATAATTCATACAATGAAGGGTAGTGAGGGTAAAGAGGAAGGGGGCAGGGAACAATTGCTTTTAGATAGAGTCTCATGGTTGTTCTTCTGTACGTTAAGTTGTCTCATTTCTGGACTAGTTCTACAATCCCTGTGGACCACAATGAAACCAAGAGAAGTTCTGCACGCATCAGAGATGCAAGAGTCTATCCCTCGCAGGCATATAAAAAATTCGTTCCTGTTTAAATGACTTAGTCATTCAGTTTCATGAAGTTTAATTTTTTATTTTTGCATTAGGAAAGAAAAAAAAAAGATGTCTCTCAGAACACATGGAAAAGCATGCACTTGAACAACATATGCTGAAGGTAACAAAGCTTAGCAGCGTCTTCTCCATTCACTCACCTGCTTGAGCTGCAATACTGTGCCCAAAGTTTCTACCATAGGGTTCTTCTTGTAATGTTCCACTAGATCTGTCAGAGAGTCAAATTTCTCCCCTCCACCAACATCGTATTTTAGATCCTTGAAAGACAGGTGGTCATTAAAATAAATGCATTTCAAACGATGAAGTCTACTCTAATATCATCTTTAGGCTACACAACATATAAGAAATTCTCTTTGAAACCATATGTAGAAGAATCTAGTAAAAATCCTTCTGCTAAGGGACAGTAGAACCTTAATAAACAGAAACACATGCACAGACACTATGGAGGACATTACCCTTTTTGTCATCTAATTGAAAATCACTTTATCTGCCTTTTCAGGAGAGCTGATTCCTTCTGAACTGGGGTTCAGTCAGCTCAATCAGGCTACTTGAGCTACGTGATTAGAATCCAGGAAATAGAAAAAAAAATCTAAAAAAATAAAATAAAATCTAAAGCCTTGGAAATCAGTTCAAATTCCTTAAAGAGTAACATTGGGTCCTGAAATGCTGGTATTGGCTGCTGCCATCCCTATTTTAAGGAAATAATGCTAAGTTATTTTCCTCAACATCATAAATGGTACTAGTATTTAACTGCAAATCAAAGAGGTTTTCTCAAAAAAAGTCTTGGTAGGACATTTCTATCTCCAGACTATTTCTGTTATTGCATTTTAGTTGTTTTTAAACAATTAAGATGTTGCACCGTCTCTTAGGATAACAGAAGAAATTGGTTTTTTTTAAATAGCAACCCATGGGCATATATGAAAATATAAAAAGACTATAATCTAATAATAATTCAGTGAAGAACTATCTTATATTAAATTCAAGCTTTATATTTAAAACTGTTCCTTGGATTCAATACTCAAAATTTTCACAGAATGTCGATCATTTATCAGGTGCAACTTTATAAACTGACAGGAGAAACAGATATACTTGGATGGATCTCTGTGTGTCCAATTACTCATATTTTTATATAGTTTATCCAGGAGACTACAACTCACTTAAAAAGATTCATGAACATGAAAGGCTCCATCAGCAGAGGATCTGAGACAGACTTCTGATGCAATCAAAAGTAAATCTATTAGAAGGTACTTGACAGCATAGTATAGCATGACACAATTCAGTCAGGCAAGCAGTCAAAAAAAATAAAACACTAATAGAATTTTGATGCTATCAAATTAGTCAATTCGATCAAACAGATGATGTATAGCACATACAGTACCACAGGGAAAGGGGAAATATTCAGCTTTCTGTAGTGAAGTGAAAGAGAGTCCTTCTGTCAGAATAAACCCACTGCCCATCGAAGTAGCCCTGTTAAAGAAGCTCGTGCTTCATCATACCTGGCAGTGAATCATGACATGTGTCACTTTAGATTTCCCATCATTACTCTCTCCTTTATCATCTCCTGTCCGGACAGAAAGAACAAAGTCCCCAGGGTGGCTTTGACTCTCACGCACAAGAAAGCTTCCATGTTTTCCTTTTTCTGTTAATAGTTTTTCAGCTTCTCTTCCAGAGAGATGCCCATGAAACCACCTTTAAATAAAGTAAAATATAGACAGGTACCCTACTGGTCATTCCAGCCATGGCTGCATCCGCTTCTTCTAGATATTTATAATAAGTAAAACACATGTACACTGACCAGCGTCCAGGTCCACAGAAAGCCTCACAGTTTATAAAAACAAAAAACAAAATAAGCCTTGGAAGTGTACTTGTACATACACACTAGTGATTACAGAAACACTTCAAAGCAAGCACTTCCACAAGCACTGAAATTTGCATTTCACGCAAGCCTCAAATAAAGCTTTGATTTGGATCCTTCACAACAGTCCAAATGGATTCCCTGGTGTCCAATAAACACAAGCTTACACTGCAACCTTTTCCTCAGTCAAGGCATTTATTCGTCTTTTATTTTCTTCATGAGGATGCACTTTCCTGATAAACCTGTGGGAACTTAGCACCTTTGAGATCTTACCCTTCCATCACATTAGGAACTGGACAGGACAATCACATCAATGTCATTTCTTCAAGAAACACGGCCAAAAAGCAATAATCCTCCCCACTACTGTTAAATGTAAGCCATTCTGAAGAGTAAGAGAACTTGGTTTAATATTTTTCCTCGTTTTTTCACTTCTGAGAATAAACAGGTATCTACTGGCCATAGAGGTTTATTTCTGACATACACATACTTCCTCAGTATACATCAAGTCTAAAGTCTCAGATTCTCTTTATTAGCCACGCTCTTAAAAACATGAGTTTGAGCAATCTGAGGATTTGCATGTCATTCACTTTCTTATACATATGCCCACTGCTCCAAAAATTGTATCAAGACATGCTCAGAAATACACCTGGGAATTCCTTGCAATAACAACAAGATTCAGGTAGTTTTCGGAGAACTTCTGTAATAAAACATTCTCCAAGTAAAAATAAAGGGAACTATGCCCTCTTTCTCAGTATTGTGTCACACCAGGAAGAATGATGAAGAAAATAGGTTCTGGGGCTTAGATTGTTTTACCTTTAATCATGTTTATTAGTCTACTTTGCAAGTAACCTCACTGAAATCAGTGGGACCACTTTTAGCACAAGAAAGTGGCCACCCTTTCATCAAATGGAAGCTGACTGTAGCGTTAATAGGGATAAATACATGCATTTATTAAGAACTGCCTGGACACTGAGGTTTTCACCACTATTTCTCTGACCTTTCAGATGTAGGATCAGCACAGTTCAGTGGATATTTCAACTCTATAACATCTCCATTCTTTTCCTTGAGCTGTCCATGATGTTCCATATAATACTGGACTAACTCAGCCAACGTAGCAAACTTCTCTCCTCCATAGAGGTCATAGTAGTCTCCTGTGTTCTGGATCTTGATGTGGGTGACAGCTCCAGTTCGTCTAATATTTGAAACAAAAGAAAAAAAAAAAACCACATAAGTCAGCTGATTTCCGTACTTACATTTGCATTGCTTTACAACTGAAATATTGCAGAAGAGCTAAGCTAACGCACCTCTGAAGTGTGCTTCAGCCACATTTCAGTGGCTTGCAAGAAGTGGCTGCCCAACAGTCATGAAGAACAGAAAAAAAAACCTCTTAATTCCCTAACAAAGCAATCCTTGAAGCCAGCGTTAAGCTCTGTGGCCTCACAATCTCCAACAGAAGTCCCTCAGACCCCCAAGAACTGCACACTCAAGCACAAAGGATGGAGGGCTGAGAAGAATTCAGCATTGCCAAAACACCCATCCGAACTTGTTTGCTCCTTTCCCTAGTAGTTCACACTAACTGCTAAGATCTCTCGGAATCACGGAATTTTCGGAGTTGGAAGGGACCTCTAGAGATCACCTAGTCCAACTCCCCTGCTGACGCAGGAATGCCTAGAGCACATTACTCAGGGCTGCATCCAGGTGGGTCTTGAAAATCTCCAGAGAAGGGGACTCCACAACCTCCCTGGGCAGCCTGTTCCAGTGCTTTGTCACCCTCACCGTAAAGAAGTTTTTTTCTTATGTTTGAATGGAACGTCCTATGTTCCAACTTGTGCCCGTTGCCCCTCATCCTGTCACTGGGAACCACTGAAAAGAGTCTGCCTCCATCCTCCTCCAACCCAGTAAACAGTTGCCTTTGCCTGCTGTACATTATTTGCTCCCACAGTCTCTAGTATTAATGAGGAACAGCTCTCTGAAAGAGTTCCCTTCTTTTCAACAAGGCCCATTATCTCAAAGGTATCCAAGCAGCATTATTCTTATCACCAATCCCACTTTTCCTTTTTCCTTTATCTACTTCCTCTTGCCGTCCTTTCCCCATCCCTACCACTATACACACAGTGTCAGGGGACAAGTGTTACAAAAGGTCTGGTTTGGAATCTGAAATAGCACCACAGTTGCCCTTAAAAAGTTGCTGACTTTTCCTGTAAGAAGAGAGTCTGGACAGCATTTCCTTACATGTGGATCAGTAATTCAGATCATCTCTGCTACTTTCACATGGTTATCAAATAGATTTTTAAAGGGCACAAAGTAATGCTATTATGAAACTTCTGCTTTTCCTTAACTTTTCTGTCTCTCTGCAGAATCAGAATCAGAATTCCTCCAACCTACAGTTTCCCCACGTTGGGTAAAGTATTTAAGAACCTCTTCAGGGAAAACAGGAGAAAAAGAAGAGGAAAAAAGCAAACAACCGACTAAAAAGTGATCCGTGCCTTCTTTCATCTCTTACAAATAGTTCATTTACAACTCTTTCCCCACAGAACAGCATCAAATGAAGACCCTTACCAATTTGGAGAGAAAGACACAAAACATTTAAACTTACCTAACGGAGAGCGTAAAGTCTCCTGGGTTACTTTTGCTGGGCCGTGCCAAAAAACTGCCATCCACTCCTCTTGTTAACAGTAGGTTTTCTGCCTCCACCCCAGTAATATTTGGATGAAACCATCTATAAGAGGTTAAAAATAAAAAGCGTTAATAAATAAATAGAAGATCTTCTGGTTTTCAGAGTTAACTTACATGACAAGACTAAACAGAACAATCCAACTGCTTCAAAACCAGGAGGTACTGAATTTTGTTCCTAAATTAATAAGAATGTCTATCTTAGCAGAAAGTATAAATCATTCATTTCATACTGCATTACATTTTTATGTATTGTAAGAGACGCTTTGTAAGTGAAAGAGCTATACCTATACATACTCAGACTGCTTGGATTAAAATGGTATCAAAGACAAACAATGTAATCAGAGACCACAAGTCATTTTCCTTACTCCAGGAAGACACAGAACACATAGAAACTAGAAGACAATCGGGAAAAATACTTAAAAATAAAACAAAACATCCGAAGTGACACTTAACACCATTTTAAAGGTTAAAAATTTAACAAAACCTCATGCTTTCAGGCACAGGCTGATATGGGTCAGGAAGGAACTTGTGGACAAGCTACTCAGTTGTCCAGTCTTCTTCCACCTTCCCAAAGAGAACGTGCTGCTGACCACTGCCAGACACAAGAGCACCGCTCTGTCTTCCAAGTACCATGGCACTTTCTCTGGTCCGAATATATCCCGCTTAAATACAAACACTGAGGAATCTCATGTTGATATTCACCACCCACAAACAGCCTTCTGAATGACTAACATAGTGCCCTGCCAAACGAGAGCTGTATATGGTCTATATCTAAGCAGCTCAGTGTCCCCACCTATGGCATTAACTTTTGAAAGACTTATTCTTAGCCATTCAGTTAACACATCTGCGTTATCTCTTATCTATAATTGAGGATTTTTATTGCACTCTTGCAGTACTAAACTACATCTGTGTGTTCTGGATGAAAGAAGTTTTTAATGAGGCACAATTTTAGAAGACAAACTTAAAAAAACCCCAAACACCACACAGCCCAGGGACAGAGATGCGGACACAGCAACTAAGAACTGTTTTAGTGGCTTTGTCAGACTTGTATTTGGCGATTAAATGATCTCTTTTATTTTTCAGAGTTGCCATAAAACAGACACTACACAGGGCACAAGTGAAAACACACATCCATATCTGCAGAAAGAACACAGGCTATTCCTCTTTGTACACGAGGTTCTCAGTTTCTCCAAAGTAAAGCAAAACATTACATTAAGACAAAAGACTCTGCAACCAACCTCATTACGGATATGAGTGCTGTATCTAAAAAAAAAAATTGAATAGCATTTCTGATCGTTCCTGATAGAGTCAGCATTTAATGCTAAATTGCTAAAACAGCAAAATATGCAACTGCATGTCTAAATTTAGGGTTACTACTTCGATTGTTTCAGCAATTCCTTCTATACTGAAAAATTGACAATATTCCTACAAAAGCCTTATCCAGCCTAGTCTCTTCAGGCATGGATTCTCATGGAAACATTCTGGAGTTTTAGAGATTCTAGAATATCCAAATCTCTAGCAAGTCATTCAAATTGGAATTAGGATTACTTATGTACCAATTCCATTTCAGAAGTAAATGATTCTTCTTGTAAATTTTGCTTTTTTTTCTAGTTAAGGATATTCTGCTTGCACCAAGAAAATCTGCTGAATACTACCACATCTTTAACTGAAGAACAACAACAACAAAATCAAACATATGCAGCACGGGTCATGAAAAAATGTATTAAAAAATACTTCCAAGTTATTACAGCAAATGGGAATGAATTAATAAATAATGTTACATTTCTCTAATGACTACTCAAAGGTCAAGAAAAGTTCTGTTTTGATGCAGTCTCACAAAAGAAACTGCACACGCATTGGTACCTGGCATGAACTGAACATTAAATAATATATTTCAGAATACGACAGGTTGGTCCGCAGAAGCTGATAATATATTTACCACACTTCCACCTCCAAAATTTTACTTCCATTTGGAGAAAACAGAAAAAAGCGCCACAACATTTTGAACAGTTTATAAGCTTTTTAAATACACACCAGATTCAAGAGACATCTTTGCAAGTTTTTGAGTTTATATCCAAAAAACGTATAAACACACAAAGGAGAAATTCTTGGAATCAGCCTTACAGATTTATTATATGGTGACATTCCATAAACTTTAATTAATATAACATCTTCTGTATCTTACCCTAAACCCTAGTGCATCTGGAAGTAACTGTGCACTAGTTGTCAAAAAGATGTAAAATTACCGAAACATAATAATTTAATAAACAGTAGGGACTACAAATACCTCGTGCTTAAAAGCGAGGTTAAAAAGATGATAGATTGTCTAAAAACAAAAATCTCACCCCCACATATGCACGTGTTCCTACTGAAGATGGCAAAAAATAAGTAAGTGTAGCAAAAGAAAAGCTGCATCTGCGAAACCGACGGAGTTTATTGTGCTTTATGTAACTTTTGTTCTAATGGTAACTTGTACTCCTGCTCTCTCATCTTTGTATTTTTGGCTTTGAGTAGGAAGATGCATTTGTCAGCCACCCCAAATAGAAAAATGGGGGTGTTAGTGATCTCTGTTAAATGGTTCCGGACCGGTGATCAAGATCACATCATTTGAAGTACTGCCATCACATGTGTGCTTTTGAACCTTGGTGGCTACATCCCTTCCAAAACTGGAGGAGAGAGCAAAGGGGACTGCAGACACAGATATCAGTAACATAAGCCCTATAGAGGACTTTCTCTTACACTTCCTTTTATAGGGATGGAATGCATTTTAGACTTTTTTCTACTTTCCTTCTTCAACCTCTATTATGAGCAGGTGCAGAGGCTATCCCAAGCAAAGAGCATCACAGCCAATAAATACAATCAAGAAAGTAACACATGGAGACATAAAACCACACTCTAATTAAACTAGCTGTCCTCACTATGCATGGAATACTCCTTACACCGATTCTGATTTGGGGGGTTCAGCAGCATACCATTCCAAGTCCCTTATTAGTTTACAGTAAGATGAAAACGTTGGCAGAAAAGTAACCAGGGAAATATCAGGGGTCTCTTTTACAAAACTAAGGGAACATCAGATAAGCAGGAAACCTTTTGTTGAAAACTAATACACGGTAGGAAATACAGCCTTGCTACAATTCTCTTTTTTTTTTTGTTAGTATAGTCCAGAGAAGATCAGCAGGATGTGTCATACATTGCCAGCATATTTCTCTCTTACCAAATTGAAGAAAGAAAAGAAAAGAAAAAAAAAAATCAATGTTTTTCCATGCCACTGGGCTTTTCTAATCGCCTTTTCAAGAGCAGAAGTTTAAATCAGTTCTGAGCCTCAGCTGTCACAACCATAGCAGTCAGGGAGGTGGTGACTGGTAGTTTAATTACTCCTATTTATAGGGTCATCAGTTTATATTTCTCATCTTTTTTCAGTCTCCCTCACAAGCCGCAATTTAAACTTCTGAGTAGAATAAGAGGATTATACTCCTGTCAACGAGTAAGTCTGCAAGTGTTTCAAAAACTTGATATACTTGTTCTTATGTGTGAGTTGGGACATTCAGAAAACCTAACATACACTAGAGATCATCCACACGCTTCAGAAGACCCCAAATCCAAATTCAACTATAAATGGCCACAGACTGAAAACCAAGCCATCTAGTTTCACCATCTTAACCAGAACAAGAAAGAGGACAACCCAATGTCAAAGAAGTTATAGTTTAATAGATATTACTTAAAGAGATATATCAAATTTCAGAATAGGTATGTTAGATAAGAATATAAACATCTTTTTCCTTTTTATGACAGTAATTCCTTTTAAGCCTAACATTTACCTTAATTTCTCAGCCCAAAAAGGACTACTGACACCAGACAAACATCAAAACACATTAAGGACAGTGAGAAGCTACAACAAAGAAACAGATTCAACTGTTTATCATCTGGATTCTCCAAGGCCACGAGGTTTTGAAATTAGACCAAATGCTGCTAATAAACTGAGAGCCGACGTTAGGTCACCTTCCTAACACTCGTTTTAAAGTTGGCTCACGTTTTAGTTTCGGTAATGTCACTAGAGCTGGACTACTGACAGCAACACGACCCTCCCTGGCCTCGGATTCAGGCCTGAGAACTGAGTGGGCTGCCACACGAATAAAATGCATCTCTCAGCTCCGGTTCAAGCGCACCTGCCGGCACGGGGAGACTCGCCTGAACCTCCCCCCCGCCCTAGGAAGCCCACGTTACTGTGGCAGCTCTAGTCCCTGCACGGGGGGTCGGCGGACCCCGAAGCTAGCCGGCCCCTTCGCCTTACCGGGACCCCAGCCACACCGGGGAGGGCGTCCCC
>VYXH01000021.1:127431-150370 GCA_013397275.1 Burhinus bistriatus | reverse complement strand
CGCCTCTCACATGGGGGAGCCCCCCCCGCCGCCGGCGCGGGCCGCGGCCTACGGGCGCCCTGAGGGGAGCGTGAACAACGGCCGCCTCAGGCCCCGGAGGCGCACGGAGCGCGGCGCGGCCCGCCCTGCGTCACCCGCCCCCCGCGTCATCCGCCTGCGACGCCGCCCCGCCCCCGCCTCAAAAGGGAGCGCGCGGGCGGTCCGCGGGGGTGGCGGGGGCTCGGGGCGCTCGAGCGGGTCCCGGTGGCACGCGCCGCGGGAGCAGCGCGTTCGTCCCGCGAAGCCGGGCCGGGGGAGGGCGCGGAGCCTTACCTTGGCCGTGCCCCGAGCTGGAGGGGGCGGGGGTCAGGCAGCGGCAGGACCGTGAGCCCCGCTCCCGGAGCCGCTGGGCACCACACGGTCCCCTCGGAGGCGGACCGCGGGTGTCCGGTGTTCCCTTCTGCCATCCCGTGACCCGGGAGTGCCCGCGGCCGCCTTGGACCCGCCCGCACTACAAGTCCCAGCGTGCTCCGCGGCCGGCGCGGTGACGTCAGACGCCGCGCTCGCTTTAGGCCGGCTGTACCCGGATGTAGGTCCCTTTCCCTCCCCGGAAGGTAAGGATGGCGGAGCCGCGGCGGGCCGGGCCGGGGACCCGCGGGTGTCATCCGCCGCCATCTGCCCTCAGGTGGCTGCGTTGGGCTCGCGAGCCCGGTCCGGCGCCCTCAGGGAGAGGGTGGGGAGGCCCATGGGCGGATATGGGGCGGGGGTGGAGCGGCCGCCTCCGGCCAGGCCAGGCCGCGGCTGGCTGCGGAGGCCCGGGCGGGCCGTGACCGGCCGGGCCGGAGCTTTCCGGGGCGCGCCGGGTCCTAGCTGGGAAGCGGGAAGCGGGCTCAGCGGGGGCCGGAGCTGGAGGCCTCCGCGGGGCTGAGCGGTAGCCCGGGGAGGGTCGGCGTAGCCCTGCGGTGTGTGCGGGGCCCAGCGGCTCTGGCGGGGCCGGGAGGAGCCCTGAGCCCAGGGTGGCTGTGACCACCCCCGGGGCGGCTGCGGCCTCGGCGTGTGTTTGCCTTGTCTGGGGCTTCCTGCTGAGGAGGGCTCGGATGGTGAATTTGTAGCTGTTGTAACTGGCGTGCAGGAGCGTTTTGGGCGTGCAGCAAGCAGGATGGCTTGTGGCTCTGCAGTGCCTCGATTAGCCACGGCTGTAAGAGGGGGCTGACAACTATTAGAATGGTGTAAAGGATCAAGTTCCGGTTCTTTTATTTTGTTTCTGCAACTTAAGACACTCTCTGCACACCTTGTAATAAGTCATAATTTCTATTCTAATTGGATCCACAGATGGCGGGTGAGAAGGCAGCTGGTGAGAAAAAGCCAGCCGAGAAGGCGGCTGGTGAGAAAAAGCCAGGCAAGAAAAAGACGGGTGAAAAGAAGCCGGCTGAGCAGAAGGCGACCCAGAGGGAAGTAGGTGAGAAGAAAAAGAAGGTTAAGAAGCATCATGCCAGCCGTAACCCTGTCCTGGCCCGGGGCATCGGGAGATATTCCCGGTCAGCCATGTATGCCAGAAAAGCACTGTACAAGCGCAAGTACACTGCTCCAGAAACAAAGGTAGGACAATAAATACTGTGTTTAAATAATCATGTTTTTCATGATGACTTTGGTGTGAAAATTCCTATGATTTCTCTCTTCTTTGCCTACAGATAGAAAAGAAAAAGAAAGAAAAGCCACGCGCAACCATCACCAAGCCAGTTGGTGGAGACAAGAATGGAGGCAGCCGTGTGGTTAAAATCCGCAAAATGGTAAGTAAAAGAACTGGGATGCTCACAGTTTAAGGCTGTTTTGTGTAACTTCTGACTAGATGATGCGCCTCTTGGCTGGGGTGGTGTAGCAGCCTCAGCCCATGCTGTGCTGCACTGAGCTGTTGGCAGTTACCTCGTCGAGGTATGGACCCAGTGATTCTCCTTCTCGCGGGAGATGTTGGTAATTTAGAGACTGGCTTCTCCTCCTCTCCATTTGAATTGCTGTGCTGAAGTGGAAGCGTACTCAGAAGTACGGAGCTGCTCTCAACTTTTGCTGTTGTATAATTGTACAGAAAATACTCAGTGTGTTCCTGAAGTGCAGCAGAAAAAAAAAATCTTTCAGAAAGGTCATCTTTAGTGGAATAGTATGAACCATCTTGTACTTCCAGAACCTAGCAATTGCTTTCCCACACCTCTGGCTTAGTCCCTTCGTACAAAGGAGAAAACCTAATAAATACATCCCCAATCTATAACCTACCTGATGCCAACACAGTCCGTTGAACCGATTATAAATGGCTTAACTCCCATTTCTGTTCAGTGACAGCCTGAACTGCCCTGATTTGGTGGGAAATTAGCTCCGTGCCCTAGGACATCTAAGCCTTGGTATGGAGGCTGTTGAGCAGTGATGCCTGATCTCTTCAGATGGAGAGAAGGGTATTTTTAATGTCAGAAGGGGTAAGGGTCTACAGTAATGGCTTGTGCACTTGCTAGCCTTAGTATCTGCATTTTGAAGAAACCCGAATTCTGCAGGTATTCTCTTACGAAAGGAAGACTCCAAACTGTAGTGAAAGCTTTCTGTCTTGTCGTGGAATACAGGGTGGTACAATGTTTTGCTTATCTTTTTCTAGCCCAGATACTATCCCACTGAAGATGTTCCTCGCAAGCTTTTGAGTCACGGCAAAAAGCCCTTTTGCCAGCACAAGAGGAGGCTGCGGGCCTCTATTACTCCAGGAACTGTTCTGATCCTTCTGACCGGTCGTCACAGAGGCAAGGTAATTGGGGGCTTCTTCCTGTTGACTCTCACAGTGGCTTTGCAGCATTTCTGCACTGAAACAGTTTTGACTGAGCAGAGGTATCCTTAATTTACCAGCTGGTGTCACGGGACACTGCTCAGCCACAAGATGCGAATCTGCAAATCTGCTTTTCTGTGAATTCTGTCTAGATGTTTTTTCTCGTTCTGCCTTTAGGGGAAACAGTTTTTAAACTACTGTTCTACACAGAGCTGGAATTAAAACAGGCTGGTCCAGTTGCTTAGACAAAATGAAGGGAGTCTTCCTGCAGTGTGGAAAAGTGTGTAGATTCGTGTCCTGCTGGCTTTGCGCTGCAGAATGGCAGACCTGATGCTTGTTTCTGTTACTATTGCAGTGAGGCCAAAATTTTGTCTTAGACTACCTATTGCAAAGGAAGAATTACATTTTCATTCTTAATCTAATTATCAAGGTAACACTTGATTGTTACATTAATCTTAATGAGGTTTACTAACAGGTCTTAACTGGCATCTTGTATTTTCTTTAATTCCTTGACTTCGATGTCATTTTACTTAAGACTGCTGTTCAGGGAAGGAAGTCTTTACTGGAAGTAAAAAAAAAAAAAAAAAGCAACTGGGGGATGGCTCTGACCACACAATATGTTGTGGTACCCTTCTGGGGTTTATTTAGTTCTTGCCTTTAACTTGTACAAAGAATTTGGGTGACAAGATGGCTGTCTCACCATCCTGTAGAATAGGCAAAGATTAAAAAAAGTGCTGATTGGCTTTGTTCAGCCTCGAATGAGAGAGCTGTACTCTGAGAAAGTGTTGGTAGCTTGGCTCATGTCGGGGTTGCTTCTGGAGTTGCACAGTTGTGTCCGTGCCCGGGTGCTTTATCAACGCTTGTACCAGTAATACAGGCCGACTGTGGGCACGGTCCCAGTTTGGTTGTAGTATTTCAGTGTTGGGACCTGAGGACTAATGTCACATCTCATCTCTTTTCAGCGTGTCGTCTTCTTGAAGCAGCTTGCTACTGGCCTTTTGCTTGTTACAGGTAAAAGATTTTTGCGTTAGTTTAATGATTTGTTTCGGGGGGTTTCATGGGGCGTGGAGGGGTTTAAGTTCAAGGTTGTCTGCAGGGTTGGTAGTACTACAGATCTGCATGCGGATGGTTTGGCGCGTCGTGTGTTCATGTATCTAAGTGGAATTATGTTTTGTGGCTTTCCAGGGAGATGGAGGGGAAGTAATTAAGCTTCAGTACCTGGAAGAGATAAGGAAGCATTTTTCAGCTTTTCTAGAAGCTGTGGGGAACAGCTTTGTTGATTGTTAAGAATTCAGCTGTAGGCATCTCTGCAGGAAACTAGTCATCTCATACACTACAAAAATTCAACTTAAAAGCAGTGGTTGCTGCCAGGAAAGCTAACCTTTTTCTCTCTTCTGTCCTTAGGACCCTTGGTTATCAATCGTGTCCCTCTGCGTAGGGCCCATCAGAAGTTTGTTATTGCTACATCTACAAAGGTTGATATCTCTGGAGTGAAAATTCCCAAGCATCTCACTGATGCATACTTCAAGAAGAAGAGGCTGCGTAAGCCCAAGCACCAGGAAGGCGAGATCTTTGACACGGAAAAAGAAGTAAGGAACATGATTGTTCATTCTTTCTGAATGTCCTTGTTGCTTAAAGTCAGAGTGGAAAGGGGGAAATACCATGAAAGAAGTGGACAACTGAACTTTAGGTGGTCCTCAATAAAGTGAGGTAATGCCGTTAAAATGAATTAATAGAGCAGCATGGAGATAACCCCCTTTTAAATCAGGGGATTCTTTCCTGCTTCTACCTTAGTAGAACAGCAGCAATGATTATTCCAGTTAAATGTCTTTTTTGACCGAGACACACCTTTACTGTTTTGATACTGCCAACAGCATGCTGCTGGCTCTGATAACTGCAACATAAGCCGAACAGTGGCTTCAGTTCTCTCTGCCACCTCCGGTCTCCTACCACCATTCACATATTTAGAACAAATGGAGGAAAGATTTCCTGAAAATGCCAGAACTTGGGGTTTGTCCTGAATTTTCTCATCTCTGTAGAAGAGTCTGAAGTCACTCTGCAGGATTTTAACATTATTCTTTATACTTTCTAGAAATACGAGATAACGGAGCAACGCAAGACAGACCAGAAGGCAGTGGATTCACAGATCCTTGCACGAATCAAGAAGGTGCCTCAGCTCCGTGGGTACCTGCGTTCTACATTCTGTCTCTCAAATGGAGTCTATCCTCACAAATTGGTGTTCTAACTGTTCTGAAAGCACCACATTAAAATTGAAGGGAGAAAACAAGGATTTCTGGTGTCTTCATTGCAATCCATAATAGAACTTGTTGCACAAATCTTGCAATGCATGTTACTTAATGGATAGCAAAACTGCTTGTGGCATAAAATTCTGAAGGGCTATATGTAGGTGACTAGAATTTTGAATGTATAAGATTTTGGGTGTAGGGGTTTTGTTTGGTTGTTTTCGGTTTCTGGTGGTTGGGTTTGGGTTTTTTTTTTTAACTAGTATAAACAGGAATTCCGCTTTCTTAACTATGAAAGGTTGGGGGGGGAAACAACCAAAACCCAACAGATTTTCTTTTGGGAATAGCAGATACAAATATTGGATTGACTACCCATCAGGACACATTGCAGAATAAAATCCAGCCCAATGTCTGTGCTGTTGTGTTTGTCTGCACCCTTACTGTGCTGAAACCAGTGCTTCAGGTATCTTTTGTAAAGAACCAGGTCTCAGCAACAAACCACTGCTGGGTAGCTCATTAGCGTTTTAAAGCTTGTGTACAGCTTTGTTGAGATGGTTTTTCTGATGAACAGCTTTGATCCATCAATCACCACATAAACCTCAGCAAATATAGCAACTTTTTAGAGGCATTTCAGGAGCAATGGCTTGCATTTTGAAGTGGAAACAGAGTTTTGCAAGATTACTTGTAATCCCTAGAACTATAAAAAAATTTGGAATGTACGTCCCTTCCCAAATTCTGTAATTTTTTCCTGTTCTTTGTTTATCCATGTGGGATATAATGCTTTTAGTCAGGAACAATACCTTTTTAGATGAAAAAGCAAAAGCATGATTCTTAATTCTGTGCGCTCAGAAATGAGTTAAAAAGCAGAAGCTGTTTCTGTGAAAGGCAACTGTTTTTCTATCCTGGGAGACTTCCGGAGTCTCAGCATTTTTTTTCTATCAGAAACTGGCAGAAAGCGAGTTGAGAAAGTTAGTCGTGTCTGTTTTCTTTCTCTGTTGAGGTCAGTTAGCAGATATCTGGAAGAGGATGCTTGGGAAGTAATAGCTCTGCTCTTAGAAAAGCCGAGGATGTACATATTAGCAAATCTGGCATGCTTGAGCTCTTTCTTAGCCAGACTTATGCAGGAAACGAGGCTTACATAACTGCACCATCTGTCTCCCCATTAATTCTTAGCTGAAAGTAGCCAATGGGGTCAAACTTGACGGGGAGTAGAGATTTCATCAAATTCATACAAGCTTCATGAAAAGGCCATAGGAAACGGAGTAGTAGCAGCCCTCACTGAGGTGGAAGCCTACGTGTCACATAGTAGCCACATCCATTGGGAAGCAGGAATTGGGCTTCAAGTGGTCCACAGCCAATGAAAAAACCTCGAAAATACCTGCAGAATACCTGGCTCAGTGCATTTTTGCACCAAGGGGCTATGGTCATCTTTATAGCTGATGCTGGCTGGTGTTACAGAGTATGGAAGTATATAGCACTGGTTACTTTTCCACCATCTTCCTCTTGATAATTAACACATTAGATATTAGTGTGGTTCAGCAGAGGGAGCCAGTGAGCAAGCTTTGTCCAAATGCAGAACCTGCCTGCTGGTGAGGTACATGTCTCATGTTGCTGTGTTCTGCCCTGTGAAGATGTTCTTTATTTTTCCCTGTCATCAGAACTGTCTGTGATGAGTTACATCTTCTGTTGTATGTGGCTTGGTAGATAATGGGTGTGGTCAGAGATTTCTTAAATTGATGTGAGATTTTACCACAGTGGTGGGACTGGCCTGTTTACATAAATCAACTCTAAAAAGATACAAAGTGTGGCACGCATCTTGCTGCTAGTACTAAGACAGGTTTACTGATACTACCAAAGAAAGATCTTAACCTAATATGCTTAGAAAGCTGAGTTAAAGTAAAATTGTATGTGGGAACACTTAAATGGGAAAAGTCCAAAAACGGCAAGTAGACCTCTTGATTGAAATACTTTGTAGCATCGCAAAGTCTGCAAACCAAGATTTGGTCACACAGTTGCAGTCTAAGAGAACACTTAAGAGGTACTAGTGCTTCAGTCATTCCCTTCCCCTCTGGGAATGGGGAAGTTATAGTAACAAAATAGCCCTATGGCTAAGAATAGTTAGGCATTTAGATACAACGGTGTTTTCTATAATTATTGATTACTCTGACACATTCCTCATTTGTGTATCAGAAGACGTGGAATGATACTTGGAACCATTAACCTTGTTTACTGAATGGAGAGGTTTTGTCTCCTAGTGTGCAGTCAGGAAGTGATTTGGTAATATAATTAAGTTGTCTTAATACACCCTGATTCAGAGAAATGGTCTCACGTGCTGCCATTGCCTCCTTCGCCCCAGTCCTGTCACTTGTCTGACTAGGTAGTGACCAATAACACAGCCCTGCAAGGTGGGGAGAGGGCGGAATGAATATTTTCATGATGGTTTAGATTCCCTGAACTGAGTCACTGTGGCACCAGATGAATGTTGGTGTCAGCACAAAGGAGTGTGGGAGCAGGCCTGCTTCTGGGGGCGCTAGCTGTTAAGTCAAATTTTAACACCAAATCATGCCTTCACAGTGCTGAGCAGTTCCTCCGGCTTTATCGAAGAAAATGGAGATGGCAAAACCCTCGTCTTTCATAAGGAAAGGTAGCCTGTGGACAGCTGTGATTTGTGTCTCTCTTAACCTCTGACATATTTTCCTTGAGTTCTGTGAAAACTGGCGTTTTTCTGAAATGCTCTGGGGTGGGGGGGTGGAAAAGAGGGAAAACAAGGACTGTACAGATGACCCAACACATAAACAAAGTGAATATGTAGAAGGATTTTTCAGTCTAGATAATACTGTCCACTACCTGAAAAATACTTCCACCACATAAAGAGCTTTTGTGTGCGTTCTTGCTGTCCCGCAGCTTTTCTCATTCTGAGCATGTAAACAGTTCTGCAGTCCTGGCGAGCTGAGTCATTGCTTTTCACCGAGCATCCCCCACAGAAGAAGCTAGAGACATCCAAAGCCTCAGTCGCCCAATCAAAAGTGCTGGAGATGTGCAGGTCCAAAAATAGTGACAGACTCAACCACAGCAGCACTTCATTAGCATCAAATGTGCTCTTTGCTTCAGCTGCCTAATAAAGTGATATGTAATTATAATAAAGCATCCTTTTGAGAGGAAAGATAGAGGGATGTTGGCTTTCTCAGGGAATTGGTGATAAGATGCAATGCCTTATTATCTACAGGCACCTATTTTTACCTATTAGCTGCCTCTGTGAAATGACCTGGTGGATTCAGTCCAGTCCAGAGAGGCTGTGTCCCAGCTGCTGTGTTGGCCAGCAGTCTCAAGGAGGCAGACACTAGCTTTGCTTCTGGGACTGGGAGCCTTAGGAGAAGCTGAGGCTTATTTGCAAGACATAGTACCTTCCAGTGCCAGTTCTGTGGAGAATGTTACTTTTGGCATTTCAGGTGCGACACACTTGGTTTTAACTTTAATTAAGAGAAGACACTATGGCCAGAATAGAAAGTGTTTTTACAGGACTACCACGCATACCATTTTGGCCAGGTGTTGAGGAAAATATGCCCAGATGTCCGGTGATCAGCTACTCAGTTCACCTATGCTACAGGATACCTATAGGATGTGCCTTGTCACGCGGGGGCAGCTGAACCTTTTTCTACCAGCATATTTCCACCTGATCCCTGCCCTTCCTCTCCTCATAGTTCACAGACCTGTTGCCACTGATATACCCAGCCCCACTTCTGCAAAAAGTCATTCTGGGTCTCCCCACAAGCTCAATTAAATAGAATTTGGGGACAGTTTCTTTGTCTTCACCAACTGGAAGAAACTCTGCTTTAGCCTCATAGAAAATGTAGGCAAGATCAGCTGAGAAGCCATTCGTAGGGATGAGCTGGCCTAGGCAGCCTTCCTCTAGCAAGTGATAGATAACTCCTTCACTCTTCCCCAAATGCTGGTTCCCATCTCATTTTACATGATCCAAGGATTAGAAAACACATCCAAATGGATATGACTAACAGAACTTGTTCCAGATTCTTTGTATATTATTTCAGTATATTTTGTTTCTTGTGTTTCAGTGAAGAGGGCTTCTTGGTCTCTCCTTATTAAAATCCACTGGTTTTTAAGGTCAAAACTGTTTTTTACAGTTTTCTAATCAGTGCTTAAAACTCCAGGTGAGAAATTACCCTGCTCAGTTTGAAACTGGACAGCAGAGTTCTGCCCTGTCCTTGGCTCATTGTGAAGCCTGTGTTACTGAGGTCTCCTAAAGTCCTCTTAGCATAAGGGATCGCACCATTTCCCCATGCTGTTCAGGGGATTAAGCAGCATACCAATCTACAAATTTCAGTGGCTCCTACCATTTTATGAGCTATTACTCTGTTACAAAGACGGACACATGGACAGCTTCGTCTAAGAGATCTAGAACTACATCAGAGAGTCATGTAAACTCCACTACACTTTCTTCTGTCATTATTGTCCTGAAGTAGCAGGTCACATAAATGACATAATCATACAGGTACAGTATTAAGAGCTCCTGCTCCTATTCTGGTTTGGAGACAGCATCTGAAGTTCCCAGTGACTTGGGCGGGAATGTGAGGATGCAGGAAAAGGGGAACTATTTAGCTGTTAATTTGATTTCTCCAGTTCTCCTGCATTACAGTCTGCACTAAGCACTTGACAACTCATTGTTTAAGCAATTAGAGCAATTACATCCATATTTTTATAAGGATCTTATTCATAATAGTTCTTGCTATTTTTTTTTTCCTCATTGTTCAGGAAGCTACTAATTGAACAAAGCGAGCCAGTCCTACTGGTTGTAGTCAACATTTGCTCTGAGTCACACGAGAGGGTCAGTCTGTGATGATTATATGTGGAATATATGCTTGACAATAAGCAACCATGAAATTTCTTACTTGTTTAGTTGCTTTTTCATAGTTTGTTGGGGTTTTTTTAGATCAGACCAGTTTTGACCCTCTCGCAGATGAAGAGTCAAAAAACGTTTTTGTCAGCTGACTGCCTTTTTTGGCTCATTTTATCCTGTTTTTCCCCCCATTATTTCAATGTTTATCTTTCTCAGTGGAAACGACTTTACATGATAGATTGTACACACAGCCAGCAACTTCTATGACCTAACCATGGTTCACACTATACCAGACACAAATACTTATTAGTAGTAATAATGATAAGAAGAGAGGAAGCATGGTAGTCAAAATATTACTTGAGATTAAAGAAATTCAATTTTTTTTCTCAGTTGTATTGATTTTCTGCGTAATTCTGAGCAAGTAACTTAATTTCAGCGAGGTCAGTGTTCACATACCTGCAGAGTAGCAGTAATACTTTCTCATATCGGGTCTCAAGAAGTGTTTTAAACTTCTGCAGAGGTACAGTTTATGACAATATTCTAAAGTATGTACAAAAATAAAAAGTCTATGTTTGGGTGACACTGAGGAGGGGACCTGATCCATTATTCTAATCTTCCCCTACTGAGATCACATCAACATTTAATACTAAAAAATAAAAACATTATGTCATGCTGAAGACTGGCACAGGTGGCATGAGGAATAAATGTTTTCATAGTCCTATTTAACAGTTGTAATGTCATTTTTTGCAGAACTTAGTCCACCATATTTGTACAGGACAGTACAACTAAAAGATTTAGAGTCTCTGGTGACATTCTGTGTTTCCTCATTTTGTCCAATTAGCAGGTCCTACCACTTTGCCTGCAGATTTATTTTTAATAATCATAATAAATAACTTCTCATACTTTACATACACTGAGTACATTGGCCTCGTGACACCCAGCTGAGGTAAAATCTGCCGTTATAACACTGAGAAACTGTACACAAATGTAAAATGATTTATTCAGTCCATTGGAGCAAGTCAGTGGGATGCAGAGAACCACAGCAAGTAGCACTAGGAAGGGCTTTGAACCTCATGAAGAAAATAGAAGACTAAACCAGAAGCAATTACATCTTCATCTATTTTGTCAGTCCTACTTGATATAAAGGTTTTCCCCTCGCTTGACAGATGCACTTAGGATGTAATTGTTTTTAAAATTAAGGCTTTCAGACATCACCATGTGCTATACATGGTATCCTATTGTTCAAAATGCCCATTCTCACATGAGAAAATAAAGTACAAAGATAAAATGTACAAAACCAGTCCTAGGCAGCAATCTTATGTCCTTGCTATACAAGGAAGGAAGGTTATTTTTCAGAACAAGGAAATGTGAAGGCCCTAAAAAGAACGATGCACCCTTGAAATGTTTCACTGGAGATGTTTAGGTAAAATCAGTATTCAAATTACTGGTGTCAATGTCCTGCTAAGCTGAAATGAAGATCTCTTTCATGGAATTTCATAGAAATTGGTGAGTAACTGTAACTGTTCCTTAAAATAAGCATAAAAAATAAACCAATGCCCCTCTAGAATCAGAGAACTGAAACAACAGCAACTATTACTCAAATGACAGGCACATGGCAAAGCTTCTGTACGTTGCACATTATCCGCATGGCTTCCTTCTGGACTGACAGAGAAAGTGCAAAAAGGGCATTTGAAATCTGGAGCTTTGCGTTTGTGTGAGAGAAAAAAAAAAACAAACAAGCACATACGAGAGACAGAGGGAAAAAAAGGAAAACTGCATGTTGAGACTGCTGATGCAAGAGAACCTTTTTTTTTTTTTTTTGGTCAAAATACTGGCTTTGGTCAAAGAACTGTGCACAAAAATCTGTGGTTTACTTAATCCAACACTCTAGGAAAGAAGACTTTTTCATACCTTGTAAATAAACAGGGCTTCATCAAGGCAATGCCTAACATCATCATGTAACTCTCTTCTGACACAGGCAACCCATTAATCTCCAAACTGGTTAACAGCTTGAATCAAAAAAATGAAAATAATTCAAATAACATCACAAATTATGTGGCTTGGACTTACTTGAAATAACAGCTGATATCACAAGTACCTGAGAAGGGTGTCCCAGCATGAGCCAGTCAGTGCAGCTGTCTCCTGGGGATTTATAAGAATACTCATTAGAATTTCTATCATTCTTCCCATCCTGTCACCACGAGCTGCAAATTTTCATGTCATTCAAATGGCCACCGCACCAAGCCTGGGGAGACTGGATAATCAAGTCTGAGAAATGCCTTTTTTATGTGTTTGTCATGCACAATCAACAGCCATATGACAACAATCTGGAAGAATGGAGGAATGAGCACAATGCATGTCATATGTTCACTGTATTACATGTGAAAGGCTGGGCTGCTGCTGTGTATTCGTGAACCAATAATCTAATGAAGGCGGTGATGCTGGTATAGTCCTCCAAATAGTCAGTTGGCTTTGGGTGACTGACAGGCAACGCTGCTGTCAGTTCTTCCATTGATTGATTGCTCATGGAGTTATTTTAGTTGAAGGGCAATTAACTGGTCTTCATGGTTTATCTGTAGGCTACTTGTGATGTTGTTCTTTTTAAAGAAACACTGCTATGTTGTTAAGCTTAAAGTCAAGGTTTATAAAACAATTCCAGAAAAGACTGACTTTTACCTGTTGAGACCAGGATTTTATTAGCACTTGACATTCTACTGCAGCATTCATGAACTCAACTCTACAATATTACAAAGAAACTGTCCTACCTGTAGCAGCACGAAAAGATTTCTGACCATCCTGGCTTCATATGAGGGCCAGTCCATCACAAGTCCGTGGAACGATGAATTATTTGGCCTTTACTGATTTATGCCATCTGGCTATAAGGAACAGAGGGAAAAACAGGTGAGTCATAGCGAGCATAGGAAGACTGCACTTCTCACAGAAATCAGCAACGTCCCTTCACTTACAAAACCACAGCAGACATCTATATCATTTTTGGTTTGTCTCCCTCATATTTATACCACACCAAGTTGTTCACTTGCTGTGACTTTATTGTAGAATGGTTCTTACTCTTCCTTTAAAAGTAGATTATTGCCTGGAAATTATAGGAAAGAGGTAGTGGAAAGAACAGGAGAAATCCTTCAAGAAAGAAAGGAAGGGAAGGCAGGCACTATGGGAAGAGCACCTTTGGAGATGTGGGCACTTACAGCTGCAAAACAACACCACACAGAGAGCAAAATTGTTCTTCCCAGAGGAAAAGGCATTCCAATTTGCGCTGCATGGTTTCAGTTCTCAATTAACGGCTTTCAGTTTTAAGTTTGTTTTGAATTCCTGTCACTATTGAAGAGAAAATCAGTACAGACTATAGCATTTTCTCAGGCCAGGGATTCACTGACCTGGCTTCTTTTTCTTAGGAAAAAGGGTAGTTAAGTGCTGCAATGCCTGTGAAAACCTGCTAATTAAGACTTCACAGGATCTTGAAACTGATTCGTGAATTTCAAGTAAAAGACAAAGATAATACAAGTTCAAAAGCCACTTAATTTAAAATTCTCATTTAAAATCCTACTTTGACTCTCTTCTTTGGTGTCCTGTTGTTTCAGACTCTCTAGTCACTGTTATCTCTTTTATAACACCCTCACAAGTTATCCTTACTTAGGGATGTGTTTATGAAAGGCAAGTCATTTTTGGATGAATAATATGTAATGAGTTGTGGGTTTTATTCCCAATATTGCTAACTCGGCATGGGCGACCGAATATATTTTTTGTCAGGATTGGCACAGATTTTTCTAAAACTTGTGTCAAGACCCAGCTCTAGCCTTTTGTAGTAAACAGCTGCCTCAGGCCTTTCACTCTGGATGACACCTACAAAACATGGCTGATGGAAGCAAGCTGGCAAAATTCTGCTTCTTGCCATCTTTGAGTAATTCCTCCATCATTACTTCTCTCTGTGGATAAGCTATTACATGACATTCCCAAAGCTGCTTTTTTGGGGGTCTTTTCCTACCTACAGGGCCTTCTGCTTTCTCCCTGCTATTGGTATGGAAATTACTTTGAGCAGAATACAGAAAATAGCAAATAGACTATGAAAACCACCTAATCCTGCATCATGAGATCAGCTAAGTCCCCATCAGGACCAACAGATACTTGCCTAGTGCATTGCCAAAGCCCTCCATTATCAGAGATCCCACTACCTCAGAGGGCAATCCAGTCTCCTACTGAACATGCTATACCAATGGGAAATGTCTCCTGATGTCTGCCCTCTGTCTCCCCAGGCGCAATGTAAGCCCGTGACTTTTTGCCCTGCCAACAGCAGCTTACTACTTCTCCCACTGCTTCAGCCTTTCACACATTCCTTACCATGCCTCCTCTCTACCTTCTCTAGACTGAACATACCAAATCCTTTCAAGCTTTCCTCATGCACTGTGTTTTCAAGATGCCTGATTACTCTCATCAAGACTTTTCCCAGCCCATCCATGGGCTTCTTGAAATGCAGTGATCAATTCCAAATGCAGCTATTCAGGCGGTGCTTCATATTTAGCTTTTAAGCAGTTCTGTTCTGTGTCTGTAAAACACCACAGTAAGATTTTGTTTCTGAATGAAGCTTACAGCTGCTACAGAATTATGGATAATAAGAAAAAGTAAGTAGTATAGAGAAATTCTTGATAGTAATCCCTGCTTTCCACCCACTTACCTATTCATACATTTCATTTTGCTGTATTTATTATACGTATTTTAAACTCCCAATGTCAAAATATTCCTAACCTTACCGAATGATTGCTTTAGACTGAGACATATGAATGAAATTAAACTAGCCTAATAGTTTTAAGTTTTCCTAGGTAGTTTGACTTTCTGGTTCTCTAAAAAGCCATGAAAACTTATAATTTATTTTACTCCTAAAGTGTTTTCTGTACCAAATCAAGACTTTTATCAACAAGAAATGAAAAAACCAAGATGTACTGATTTCAAATTTTTTATTCGTTCTGCTTTGTCACAGAGGAAAAGCATCCTTGTTTGCGAAGAGTAGCTCCTGAATTGGAATAGTTTGAAATCTGGTTAGGGTAGGCTGGTTATTACTGCAGCAGAGAAAAGCTGAAGACTGATGTAAATATTTAGACATGAGACAAACAGATATGATGGGATATTTGTGCAAGAAATCTAAGTTACGGAATACCCATAGTAGTTACTTCCTTGTTTCTTGACCTGACCTCTACAGTTCATGGGAAATACATCTTTCCACTGGTGTACAAAGGATATGAGCACACTGGCCTACATATCCTTTCTTCTGATTTTTCATTTACTTCTAATTACCAGTTGGTTCAGTGAGGAATTATTGACAATGTTAAAGTTAAAAGACAAAAAAAAAAAAAAAAGGAAGAAAAAAAAGGATGACAGAATTGTCCAGTGTCTGTCAGAATTAGGGAAATTCAGACTGGGTAGATACCTTCACAGGTAGATACAATCCTCTCCAATTTCATGGCTTTGTGCCAGTGCAGACCATCCATCCCAAGGTGAGAGTGAAAAAAACCTGCTGTACTGGAAGCTTCTCCCAGGAATTTTTATTTGTGGTTCTGATGGGATGACTGGGTTGTAAAAAGGATGTAAAAAGGTACTAGAATGTATGTACTATAATTAAAAAATCTCCTCTGATGCCAGTAATGATATAAATAAGCATAAATAAATTATAAATAAATAACAAGCTCCTGTATATGTCACAACAATGTTTTTCTGCAACACTTTACAGACTGTCCCTAAGCAAGTTTTAATGATATGGGAGATTTTTATGAAAATGTACAGTTGGCAGAAAATTTGCCAGTAATTGAAATGAACTCATCCTGTGAATGAGTCATTGTCATATTTAACAAAACTTCATTTTGAACAAAATAAAGTATAATGTTAAAACAGATATGTGGAGTTTTCATTTCAATATTAATTTTATTCAGCATCAAAATTATGAAGAAATTACATCAAATAAAAATAAATTAAACATCATAACAGATGGATTAAATAAAAATCTTACATAATATAAAGTAAAATTAGAATAAAAAGAAAACTGAAATAAATTAATTGTCCTGAAATGTACTTTTTCCCCTGAGATTTTACATTGCAAATGTCAAAATTCCAGCTTATTATTCCGATTGGGATGAAACATTTTTGATAAATATTCGATAAAACTCTGAGCAGTTCTCAGTCAACTTTAAAACAATGTCTGTGTAGGACCATCCTGGTGGGTAGAGAGGACTCCTTTCTCCCAGGGATGTAAGTCTTGTAAAATACAGATCTTGTTCATTACAGCTCCTATTCAATATAAAGTAACATGAACATAGCCTCCCTACCCACACCGTGAAGTTAGCCAGCTAGTTAACCAGCTGGCTAGTTAATCAGGAGCACATTTCCCACGGCAGAGTTTTGGTGGCCTGGCCACAGGGAGCTCTTTCCCTCCTCAGCACCTGCAAGTACAAGGTATGATGCTTCCCTGCCTTGCGATACAGCTGCAGCTACTATCCCCATACTTCACATATCCATCAGGCTTTGGTGATGTGAACATCCTTATCCTCCCCCGGGAAGTCTGATGGCAGGTTTGACAACATGCTTCAATCAGCGCTGAATGAACATTTCAGGGAGTCTAATGAATCAGACACAAACCCCGGCAGATCACCGCACCCACCTCCTGTGGGAGTCGTGGACAGGGAGCTCACACCCTGTTTGCCTGTTCGTGCACAGGGGCCCTGCACTGGGACAGCAGCGTGATCCAGAGGTTAATGCATTTAATTTTCTCTATGATGGACTCAGGATGACTTTACATTGTAATTCCCCTTAAAATACAAGCGTGGAGTAAAACAGTTTGTATTCAAACTCTTTAATATAAAGGAGGAAAACATATTTAATTTAAAGATGAGAGGGCTTTAACATGTTTAACTGATCCATTCTTATTTTTTAACTATCTGAGATTTGAAATTATGATATATGGCTGTGACTCCAGTTGGGACTTATACTGATTTTACTAAAATTAAAGCTGAGGTCTTTTAACACAAAATAGCAAAAAAATGAACATTTTAGATGTTTGCCTTGGAACAAAGGACATCTTTGAGTAACATGGCAATGCTTCTAAAAGAAAAAAAATGTATGTATATTGTGTGTGAGTAACTGGAATTCTTTCTTCTTGTCAGTGAATAGCTCTCAAACATGCGGATTTGCAGCATTATCAACCAATTTACTTGGGAAATTATAGAAAATTATTGAAGTACAACTGTAGAAACTCAAACTATTTCTTGACAGTCTAACAGAAAACTAGCTTATGATACTTTTTCTTTCCAAGAGTTTTAAATAAAACTTCATGTAATATGTGAGGTAAATATGAAGTTAGAGATAGTTCTGATGAAATATATATTTTGTATTTGTGTCTACTTATCAGCCCCATCTCTATGCTGACCACTTTCAGCATTACAATAGCACTGCCAAGCAGTCCGCTCTTTTACAAGAAGAAAACACTGCTGATCTTGCAGCATACGTTGATCCAAAAAGCTACTGGTTTTGCAACTCATTCTCACAAACTAATTTTAAAATCCTCAGATCTCAGCCAAGCTATTAGGGATTTTGTCAATTTAACAATACAAACCCTGAGAAACATTTTATAAAATGGACCTTGTGATAATTTGTATGAATTACATAAATCTACCTTGTTACATTTGTATTTTTACAATATTGAGCAGAATATTGTAGCAGACTTTTTTTCATTTTTTTCCTTGTTTTACTGCACCAGTTTTCAGGGAGGTTGAATTTTAAAACAGTACTGAATAGCTGTGTTTAAAACCTACCTATTTTTGGATATTAATAATGAGTCTTCTGAGACATTAGAGATTCAGAAATTCAGGACAACCACTAAGGGATCTGTTCAGCTCACAACCACTCTTCCTCACTGATGGGCAGCATTTAAATACTTCCCTCCATAAAAGGCTACTTGCATTAAATTCTTGAATAAGAAAATGAGACATGAGATTACAGAGAGTAATGCTAAGTGCCAGTTTTCTTTGTTTCTGCATAGGAAATACAGCAATCAGAATTTAAGCATAAGTTTTTATTTCATTTATAAGCCCAGTATGAGTCAAAAATATCATATAGCTGCAGAGAAAGCAAAGATGATACTGGAGACATTTAACAGAAGTATTGCCTAGAAGACACAGGGGTCTATCCAAACCATTCCACACTGGTAAGGCTTCATCTAAAGTACCAGAAACTCAAGAAATATGTGGACAAGCTGAAAGAAATCCCAAAGAGCAGAAGAATGATCAGACTTCCAGAGTACGTGACCTACAGAGAAAGTTTGAAAGGATGGGGATTATTTACTGCAGACATGATGGAGAGGAATTGTGGTCACAGCCTTCACACATGAAAAAGACTGCACATAAAAGGAAGGAAATAAACTGTTCTCTGTGCCTACAACAGCTGTTCTCTATGCCTACAAAAGCTGAAAAAAATGAAAAGGCTTAAATTACAGCAACACAAGTTTAATTAAGCATTAGGAAACTCCCTAACTGTAAAGACAATTCAACAATGGAAGAGATTGCAGGTGGAGTCTCCATCACTCTAGATGGGACAAGTGTGTGTCACAAGTAGTGTACTTACAGCTTGGGTTACAACACTGGCTTAGATCGACTCTAAGAAAACATTCCAGTATTTTTATTATGATCCTATAATTTACATTTGTTTCATGTCAAATTTAACTAAGGCTGTGTTTGCGAGGTAGGTGACTCATACTCATGTTTCTTATAATAACATTGTTCTTATTCATTTTAATAAAAATCTCTTTTTATTTGTTCTTCCTTCCTCAAGCCTACTTTGCTATCAGTCAGAGCCTTCTTCAGAGATTATTGCTAACATATCAAAATGAGAAAAGTGTGAATATTTTTCCTTTGCAATTAAAATAAATTTCTGGAGTTTGAAATTATTTTATTTCACTGGCTAGTTTATTCTTTCTCCTCTGTCAAACACTAGCTTTTTCCACTTCAGTCCTTTCTAGGTTTTGCTCGGGGAAAAAAGAAGAAACCATATTTTTTAATTGCAGTTAGTGTGCCATGAAATGCCTGTATTCCTTGCATAGTGGCCTTACTAACGATGGCATTCAGGCTCTCTAAATAGCGTATACAAGGCAGAGAAGCCAGGATTCAGAGTATGGAAATCTGGTTATTGCAGACCACATAAAAATAGCAACTATTTCTTCTGTTTCACACATTTCTTAGTGCCACAGTGGTCATTAAAACTGAAACACCATTTCTAAATTAACAGAAAGATGTACAGCAAAGCCTTAGGATGAAAAGTATTTCCAGCATATGTTATAGCTGTTAATATAAAATTAAACCGAAGGGCGAGACAATGTTCCTTTAAATTCTATTACATAATAGGCAAATGGTCAATTCAAAGCATGAACAGTGAATTTCCATTTTGAGCTCACAGGACTTAATTTTTGCCCGTAGACCATGAGCATCTTCTGCTAAATGTCCCGTGATGCAGAGAGAAGCACAGGGGCACATTCAGCTGCAGGACCGGGGACCGGCGTACAAGGAAGTTCATTCCGGAATCCGGCCGCCAGAGGCAGACGCGACCACAGCCACAGCGACAGACACCCAGCTGTAGACAGCTGGCCCATCTGATCAAAAATAATTAAAGCAAAAGACTGGTTTTCCGTACAACCCTATTTGCAAGTTAAGGGTTTTATTTCTACAGTGTGATGATTTCTGTCACAAAGTTATTCTAGTCGGTTTTTTAAGTTGCACCATCTCCTATAATGTAGTACAAGACTTCTTTGTAGTTACTGCAGTAAACCTCTGAATGCTACATTGAAGACACAGTGGCTGACATTTTCTGGTGACATGCAGAACAAAAATAATGGTTTTTTTCCATTATATTATACAGCATCTTCTGCAGCAGATGCCAGACAAACTGCGCTACATTTGCTGAATTCGTTACAGGAACAGGGCCGTAATATTGAAAATTTCATGTAGAAGCTATGTCAGCATTCCATGCTATGTAAGCTTATAGACTGTACAACATACTGTTAATTCCTGAATGGCAGGCACCTAAAATAATTTAGTAAATCTTATATTTACTACTGATTATTTTATTTACCTGTACTGAGGCAGGACAGGACACGTTTCTCAGTTTTATGGCATTAGATCAATTCAATAACTGATTTTTAACTTTGAATTGTCAAATCAATACAATTCAGAAGAACTCCAAATAAGCAAATAAATAACCGTAAAATAGTAAACATCCCTTCTGTTCATCTTGGGATGTCTTCACACAAATACAGCTAAAAGGGATTTCTAAAACGTCTGCACAATCTCCAATTCACAGTTAAGTGGCCTGCTTTTCACTCAGGGGCAGCTCAGGTTACTTACAACAGAAAAACACATGTATCAGGATTCTCGCTGTGAGAAATTGTTCGCTGACCCCCAGCCAAATGACAAAGCACAGCCTCTGGCCAGTATATAATTTAGCCATGCACCTCTTTCTGTGCTTAGCCTGGTATGAATGCACCCAGAGTTACACATACCTCTCTTCCAGCTCTGAGTCAGCTCCTTATTCAAATATAAGGCCTTGATTTGTATTTCAAAGCAATTAGTGGATTGAATCGACAACTATATCAAACCCTGATTCTCCATCTGGGACCTACTGTGACAACCATATTCCTCTGGGATAAAGCAGTCCAGAAGGCCCTGGAAAGAGCACGTGAGAGCTGGAGACAAAGAATTTTCAGCCTGGGGGTTACCCAGCCTATGCAACAGTCCTTTGGAGAGCAACAGATACATCAGCCACCTCCACAAAACACTGCAAATCCTTTCTGTTGACAAGCCTTCCTGGCATGAGTGTTGTTTGTGAAGTGAACATCCCATTTTACTCCCGGTTCTGCTATTTGTATTGATTTTGTGGAAGATATTCAGCTAGTACCATGATAGTATTACAAACCTAAAGACAGAATTTTTTTCAGTGTTACTCCCCCTAAATTGTATCCACACTTTGTGTTTCTCTTCCTGTCTCATGTGAATGAATGAAAACAATGTAAAACTCCTTCTCTGGTAACAAAACAATAACACCAGTCACTATCTTGCAATGAAATATTGTGACTAATCTAACCTCAGCAGCCTTCCCGTTCCTCCAAGGAGACCTTGTGAGCACAGCTTATCTCAACTGCCAGAACTCAGCTGTCACATCCCACCTGCCATAAAATCTTCAAATCTCAGCATTCTCTCTCTTCTGAGCACTAGCAGGGCTCCTGCAGGAGGATCAGGGTGGATTTCATATCTATGGATATGTGCATCTGCAGCCGTTGTTCTCTGTGTCATGTCTTGACCAAAAATAACAGATGCCCATGAATGATCTTTCCCTTATAAAAACCTTTCATACCAACTCTCCATACTCTCCCTGTTCAAAAATGACACTCTGTAGTGCAGAGGCAAACAATATCTATTTCTGTAACAAAACCAAGCCTGGAAACCCTTCTGCTCTCCAATGCATGAACAGCAATGATACCCTACCAAATATAGTGTACTGAGCTATCACACAGACCTGTAAACAACTGCTCCTATGAACTTACCTGAACCCTATCTTGTCTGAATTGGCCTCAAAGACAAACTATGCAATTGTGTGAATGCTCATGCTGCTCAATTAGTGATACGAAGACGCTTTGTGTGGGTCCTAAGTTGAGTGGTGGTCCATTACATGAAAAAAATGCTTCTTCACAACCAGATTTAATAGGACATACAGCATTGGCAATAGATCTCATTTTCCTACAGCTCTGAATACGCTTTTCCTCCAATATCACAGCACATTTGTTATAATGCACTAATATATTAAATAATTTAATCTGATCAAACAGGTAAATAAATCTGTAGCTCTCCATCTCTGTTCTGTTGTGCAGTCGGTTTCATGAAAAGCAGCCACTTGCAATGGGAATCCCCACAGTAATTATACACTAAAAATATTTAACATTTATCGTAGCGTCTTTCTCATCAACATGATTTGTCTCGCAAGCACGTACTCTGCTGAACAGTCAGGTGCAGCTGCCTTGACACTTTGTGCCGCTCTGAACAGGCTCGGGTGGAGGTCTGAGGCAACTGAGTGTGAAATTAGGCTGATGGGAAATGGGGAAGGTTACATGATGCTGCCCAAAAGGAAGAGACTGAGAGACAGAAGGGTCACTTTTTCTTTGGATCTCCTTTTTTCCCACACATACTGTGGTATTGCGAACCTTTTGCTTCACACCCTCTGGCATCCTCATTACACAGATAAATCTGGAGGTATGGATTTTAAGGGACATACCTGCTTGCTCACGAGTCCTTCGGGAAAAGGGTCCCTGAGAGGTGACAGGATTCCTTCGAGGAGATGGCGGAGGGGCAGTCAAGGGGGGGGAAAGGGAGAAAGGGAGGTCATTCTGGAAGGAGAGGGGGCAGTCAAAGAAGGGGTGACCAGAGGTTCGAGGAGGGGAGAAACTACCCTGTGGGGAACGTGAGGCACCAAGAGGAATCAGTCCTTAAGGGAAAAGGGTAGCTTCAGAGGGGCCCTGACTAGCCAAGAAGGTGAAGATGAAGAGGGACACGCTGAGGGGAACCTCACCCTTGGGGTAAGGTGCTGAGGGAGCGGCTTTCGGGCGAGGGGCTGAGGAAAGGGGCCTTTGGGTGAAGGCAGGTGAGGAGCTGCCGGGAGCGGCCATTGCGTGAGGGGGCGAGGCGCTGAGGGGGGCAGCCCGGGGGGAGCTGAGGTGCTGAAGGCAGCGGCCCCGGAGGGGAGCGGAGGTGAGACCCCCACAGTGCAGGGTGAGACACTGAGGGGAGCGGCCCCGAGGCGGAGCGGAGGTGAGGCGCGGAGAGGATCGCCCCTCGGTGCGGGGCGAGAAGCTGAGGGGAGCGGCCCCGGGGCGGAGCGGAGGTGAGGCGCCCACGGTACCGGGTGAGGCGCTGAGGGGGCAGCCCGGGGNGTATTGTTCCTCGCGCGGTGCATGCCGGGCCCGCCTCAGCCCCCAACATGGCGTCGCGCTGTCACCTGTGTGTGTGAGGAGGGAGCAGGACG
>VYXH01000021.1:38918-126990 GCA_013397275.1 Burhinus bistriatus | reverse complement strand
GGGGGAGCGCGGGGAGTATGACTAGAGGAGGATGGGGGGGCCGGGATGGAGAATGGTGGATGCGGATGCAGGGTGAAAGATCTGGGGTATGGAGCCAGCTGGTAATGAGGCAGTCTACTTGTTTTAAGTCAGTCAAATTTATTTGAAAGAATGATGAAAGTGGAGCTGGGCAGGGGGGTGTTGAGGCGCTAATGAAGATGGAGGGTGAAGTATTGGTGCTATCTCCTTGTTTTCAATCAGTAGGGTTAGGAAATCCGAACCACGGTCGTTTATTTCAAGGTGGCCTTCGACTCATTTTTATTTACGGCTTTGTATCTTTTTGCTGTTACTTTTAGATGGCTTCTAATTTATCAGCCTTCCAATAAGATGCTTAGGGTACTGGGGTGTCCGGATGTTCTATCTAGGCTGCTGGCAGCGATTATTATTAAAGAGCCAGGAGGGCAGCAGAGCTTTTCAGTCCAGCTTTTTACCTTCTCAAAACTGCTGGTGGTTTTGGCTGCAGGCGGATGGTACAGCTGTTTTATCTTATGAGGAGACGGTGAAGGACTGAATGTCACGGATTGTAGGTTGCATCTATTTTGTAGACTGCATTTTTTTTTTTTTTTTCCTGTGTGCCTCCCTTCTCTTCTTTCACCCCGCCCTCTTCTCCAGCAATGTGGCTTGCAATGACACAGGGTCTTTGTCAGAGGAGCTGAGTGGTGTGAGCTGAGAGGGGATGGTTCAGCAGGAGCTTTATCTGTGTGCTATGTTAGGTCACAAGCATTTAGGCCGCAAAACCCTTTAGTGAGGCTTTGGCTGCTAACTGGGGTGTTGCTGAGAAGAACCCATGAGGCAGACTTGCAGTTCTGACAACATTATTGTTCGCCTTGTGATGTGAAGTCTTTATGGTGTTTATGAAAACTTACCACAGCCTTATCTAAGGAGAGATTTTTTTTTTGCTGAATGTGCATTTTCTTTTCTGTGTGATGTGTCACTGGGGATTGGGATGGGAATATGAGCTGCTCCCATGAAATGAATGTTGGCAAATACCGCATGAACAGGAAAAGAGACTTTTTAAGGTGGATGACTTATCTCTATGTGTATAAACATGGAATGATTCTCCCTTGTGATCAAAGTCCACTCTGGCATTCAATGCAGCTTATATTCAAGAAAATATTTCGATTCCATTACATAGTTCTAGAAGCAGCATCGAGTCTAATAACTGTGTTAGTAAAATACATGCTCCCACAGCATTATTTGTGTTATATCATAATAAAGGAGGATATCCTTCAAAAAAAAAAAAATCAAAACTCAAACCAAACCTTATTTTTAAGATCTTGCAAGCTAGACCAGAAGTATGTTCCAGCATGAAACTTGACACGAAGCTTCACTTGGTAAACACTTTAGCTCTGGAGAATTTTTTGTTAGTGCTAGGAAAGTCTATGAAACTATAATTGTTTGGGAGAGAGAGGGATGGAATTAGTGTTACTGTGTCTTGTCCTTTATGACACTTTTATAATGAGTGTTTCAGCAATCTAGTGCCACTGATTCACTTAATGTTTCCTGTTCCAGAGATTTTTTTTTTTTCTGTTGGGCATGTTTGCACTGTGAAACATTAAAATAAATAAGACTTTTTGTCGTGGTGCTTATTTTGATTTATAGTCTTAAGTCGCAGAATATTTCAGCATTTTATTTCTTTCCACTGAAAGAGTTTATGACCACGAGTGACTTATTTTTCAGGTCTTGTTTTTAAAATGGTTTATAGTTTTTGGTATTGAGGGAGGGTTTAAAAAAAAAGTGAAATTTCAAGTGGTGTAAATGTAAATTATTTCCCTCATAACTTTTCTCTGTCTTTTTTTTAATGTTGTTTTTTTTAAATAAAGGGCTACCTTGGTAAACTGGAATGGCTTTGAGGAGCCATTTTGTGGAAATAGGTGCATGCATCTTATTGAAGTGTGGCCATGCAATTGACTAATACACTGAAGAGCTCATTTGCAGTGTTTCTACTCCTACTTGCAATGTAATAAATATATTTGAAGATGGTCCAAATAGAAATCTCTTGGTATATATTATTGGACAAGGGTAGGAGATGCTGCAGCAGCTGCTTTGATTAGTAAACTTCTTTAAAACACTTCTTGTGCTTCATCAATGGTGGTCAGAACCCTGACTGAATTTCTGATATGATGTGCTTAATTAAAAAATAAAGTATACTTAAATGGATATTTTTTTAAGGGGGAAGTATCATTCTGGTCTGTTTTGCTTGAATATCTCTTTAAAGAGCTTATTGGTGAATAATGTCAATGTATTTGGATGTGTTTCTTTTGGCCTTCTGTTCAAAAGTTTTGTCTAGTTATAAAAAGAAAACCAGAGGAAAAAATCTTACGGTACTGGTATTATGCCAGGAAAGGCATATGAAAATTTATTATTTTGACTCCCATTCAACTTTTACATATATTTTATATATATACACACACATATATAAATATATATTTTTCTTAATGGTAGGTTACGAAAGTGTTAGCATTCCCTTTCATGTGAAGGTAACTTGTTCTAGGAGTACCTTTAGGTTTAAAGAGTGGTGGTGGTGGGGTTGTTTTATTTTTATTTTTTATGTGATGTAAATTATGTATGCCAACTCCTAGACTGTCTATCAGCATATTTACAAAGAATATGTATTACCAAAAAGAAAGGAGGCACTTTTTGTTTTTTATTTGATAGAATTTTGTAATGATGTGCATATAAAAGCTGCTCCTGGTGTAGGCTTCCCAATAAAATCTTCTAGTCAGAAGAGACCTAGATTAGTTAGCAATTATGCAAGCCTTTGCACCCTTATTTTAAAGCCTTTCATACAGAGAAATAACTTTCAAAGTGCAAAGTCTTCTGCTTCTTGGAGACAACCTTATGTGACTAACAACTGAAGATATTGCCATGACATTTTGTCTGTACTCTGCCCTGGATGTCAATGCCTGCACAGGAGGAACAGCTTAATGGAAGGTGAGCTGTTCTTTAATGTGCCCCAATGGAAACTGCAACACTTCCAGAATCCTCCCTGTCAAACATCTTTCACAGAGACAATAGCCCCTGGGAGCGGGGCAAGAGGTATGTCTGAAGGTAGAGGTCCCTCAAACCACGTAGTTTTAATCTGCCACTATGCCAGAGTCAACGTGCTGAGACTTATGAGAGTGTCAGCAGTATAAACTGATGTGCTAACCCTTGGTAACATAATAAGGGCACTATTGAACAGCGATTGTTCACGTAGACTACAGCATAGCCGTCTGATGGCAAAAAAGCATTCACTTGTTTCTAGGCAGTTTTGTTTAGTTGATATACGTTACCATTGTAATCCTTCCATTTGAGGAGGCCTTCTTTCTGATCTTCAAATTTGTGTCTGGTATTTTCATTAGTTTTAAATTTGCAGCATTGGCAGTTTTTCAGCTAACTAGTGATAGGCTCAGTTATTTTTTCCACAAGGAAATAAGTGGGAAGAAAGACAAATCTTCAATATATAGTCACAGTATAAAGTAGAGCAACCTTTTGTGTCACTCCTCTTAACTCATAAGCACTCTGTTCTACATAACAGACTAACAGAGATAATAGTCATTTGAATATCTGTTCTTGCTGCTCTCTAGCACAGCCTGGAAAAGTTCTAAATACCCAAATTATTCTTTTTTTTCTTTAATATGTTTTTAACATGAAGCTGAAAGTGTAGCTCCTACCTCAGTAGCTGTCTGGATCATGTATCTATCTGTCCTCATCTGACGTTTCGACTCTTGTCAGTCTCTGTTACTGTAGGACAGAGTATGAGGTACCACTGGGGTTAAAAAAAAAAAAAAAAAAGTAGTAGTGCCCTTTCCTCTTCCCCCCAGTATGGTCTGGGCTAGCCCTCTAGGAAGAAGTTGGACAGCTGAAGTCCAGTGCTGTTTTAACAGAATGTGCCAATCCTGTGACTACCTTGTGTTTTCTGTCAAAATGACTTAGACTTGAAGGTATCTGCTAAACTTGAAGCTTTCACCCATTTTCCTCGCAGACTAGCAGAAATGTTTTGTCACCCTGATTGCTGAAGGAGGGAGTAGTTCTCTGTAATTATCTAGGTCAACGCTTCCCAAATCTTTCTGGTTGTGACCTTACTTCCATCTACAAGCTTCACCTCTGTCAAGATAAAAATCCCTAAGGCCAGCATAAACAATTGACTTTTTACTAAGTGGATGACCCCTCTTGGGGTTATGACCTCTAGCTTGGGAACTGCTGATCCAGGCATGTACGTCAGGCTTGTAACTTTCCTAGTCCTTCCTTTTGCATCCCTTTCCACTTCAAATACTGCAGTGTTCCTCTTTGAGAGTGTTTATAGTTTTCAGAGAAACACCAGGTGAAGCTAGTTCTTGAAGTTAATTGTGCACAGGAAGATAACCTTACAAATGTGAGCCTTGGCTGTTAGTTTTGCACTGGAGTCGATGGCATTCTCTCGGGCATCACAGTAAGTCTCTCACTTGCCTTCTGAGAGGACTCTGAAATCTTGATTGCTTCCCTTTTAAGCTCACTTTCATTAGATAATCTGTGTAAATCACCAATATTGCGTGATTCAGTCTCCAGCAGAGTTGCTGTTGTTATCGTCAATTGTCATAAAAAGACCTGTTTGAATTTATTAAACTTCTATAGTATGGACTACCATACCTCTTGGCTTTTTATTTTCGAGGTCATATTTTAGTTTTCCTAGTAGAGAAATATTAGAAAACTTCTTCTAAAGGATGATTTTGCAAACATGTTTACCAAATATAGTTCTTATTACCAATTGCAGCTGCTTAGTTCAGTGATCTGCGCTCTCAGATGTTTAAATGGCAAAGATTTTCCTTTATCTTTCGCAGACATTTTCATCCACTACAGCCAGAGAAATATTTTAATAAACAAACGAACAAATAAAGAAATAACATTTTCTTTTATAGCATTTTTTGGTGTGTGTTCACAGCTTGCCTGTACTTTGTAATTCATCTCGGATATCAAGGTTATTTGGTAAATTTGTACAGTTACAAAAAAATTATTTGGTACAATATTGTGTATGCAGTAAAAGATACAGGTTTCTTAGTGATTATTTCTGAGCAAGTAATTAGGTTTCTAATGCGTTCACAAGGGAAAATAGTTCATGCTTTTAGCTGAGTTGTTAAAGGCTGTGCTGCTATGTACAGAGTTACGAACCAGTAGAGGCTTTGAACAAAGTGATACGGTTAAAATTTCTTGGAGTGGAAAAAATCAGAAAATCAGAAACTTGTAGTTTTCAACTGCAACACTAAAAATATAATGTAAAGTATGCAGCAGCTCTTAAGAACCTATAAAATTTCAATATCTAAAACATCAGGATGAAAATGTTTGCACGTATTTATATATTTTACAAACACACGGGTGTATCAAACAAAAAGCCTTATAGAGGGTTTAGAAAAATGTTTTAAAAGAAATCAAGGCAGTGTTTGCACTAAGACAGCTTCCTACTGTGTGTCTTCAGAAATTGCCGTAAGCAGAAATGCTATTACCCAGCAGAGCAAGAGAAAGTGGAGGACTAGGAGTATGTATACAATGTTGTTTATGGGAACAGTTTAAATTTTGCTGTGTATTTCAATTTTCAGGGTACCTTACAGCTGTCAATTCTGGTATTTCTCTTATAGAATAATCTGTAGATCTTGTAATTCAGTCTTTTTAACATTAATTTATTTGTATTTCTAGAGACAAAAGAACCAAGTAAACAAATGATGTTCCCTATATGTTAACTGTGTGGTACAAGAATGACGTTATAGCTGTAATGTGGTGTTGAAAGTAACATAGTTAAATCTTTTTTTGATTCTGCTGTTAAAGATATCTTATGATTTTGAGGTTGTTTCTGGTTTTCTGTATAGTTTATTCCTCCTTGAGATGAGAATAATACTTACTTAATACTCGGGCGGGTAGTACGCATCTAATTGATACTGGTAAATGTACTGCCATCTTCAAGAAGTTCTTCTCTTTATGTGCGAATTTCAGCCAATTTAATTATGTAGAGAAAGAATTAAATGCTATTTTTGAGATTTAAAAGCTTTCACTTGCAATATGTAACTTTAGGAAAAAATACACCTTTGAACAGCTTCATTGCTCATCAGTTCCTTATGTAGAAGAATTGAAACTGATCAATGAAATCAGCATGTTCAGCCTGGGACTGTTGTTTAAGCTAGTATGCTGGGAGAGCTATTGCAAAAAGTCCTTGCCCACAGCTGTCATTGGCCATGCATTTTCTTCTTTCTTTTCCATTCTACTTCTTTCCATTCTACCTGCTGTTCTACACCAGGGAACTGGTCTAAACCAAAAATCTGGCTTAAAACAACCCCAACAAAAAAAACCAACCAACCAAAAAATCACACACACACCCCCCCCAAAAAAAAAAAAAAACCAACACAAAAAAAACCCCAAACAAACAACAGCACATTAAAAAAACCCCCAACCCCAGGCTCTACTGCCAGCACCAGGGAGAGGATGAGGGGACAGGAATTTTAGCCAGAGGAGAAAGCTACCTTTTAGTGGCAGCTCACTTCTAAATTTACTTAATGTGGTCATAAAACCTCAGGCTAAAACTCTTCCATGTAGATTAGTGTGTCTTAATTGTAGTAGGTCCAGTGTTTACTATCAGTGGAGAAACACTTTACTGTAATAATAGTGAATGCCAGTGACTACTCTCTCTGGACCAGTATTGGCAAAAATACTTTTTCCCATTAAACAATAGCTGGTTAAGGTCATGTAGTAGGACAAAAATTGGATACAGCAGGAAAGATGACATCCTCCCTGTATTTGATGATCTAAAATTAGATACCTGTCGTGCATCTCAATGTTGAAGAAAATTTCATTGATGAATTGGAGTGATTGAACTTTGGATCAACCATTTTCTAATTAAAATATTTATTAAAATTTATTTAAAATATTAAACAAGGAAATATTTAAGGACAAGATACTGCAAAATTAAAGTAGTGACAATTAAACTTTTTACTAACACAGTTTTTAGTTATCTGTAACTTCAGGTTGTTAAGTGTGAGGCTTTAAAAATCAAAACTTTTCAAAGGTAGTCTTTGCTAATTAGAAGTAGACAAAGTTGGAAAATAGGTAATGGTCACAGTCACAGTGTATGAGCTGTAATGTCAAAGTGACTGAAGAGTAGGTTTCTCATGTGCAAAAAATGTCAATGTGGTGTTTAGCCTACTTACAAAATCAGATATAGAAAAAGATCTTCTTAAAAAGTGATGTTGTTTTATTTCTTTGCCTAATTCTAGTGTCTTGTTTACATTATAATTTATAATAGAATTACTTGGTTACATTAGAATTACAATTTTTCCACTGACACTGCATATATTTTTTGTTCATTAGAAGTTATTCTTTAAAACTTTATATTTCTATTATAGAGGTTTGGGGTTTTTTGTTAATAATATTGATTGTTCCTAAGGAAAATGTTAACATGTCTTATCTAAAAGCAGAAAACAGACTATTTTAACACTACTGATGTACGTAAGGTAGACAGTCTTTAAATTTTCTCTCAATTCTCTTTACGTTTCTCTTTATAAAATGACTATGTTATTTCAACTGTTACTGAGCATCTGAACTTTTTCATGTTCTTGTTTTCATAGTATCTTAATCTGCCTTATTTTTGTAGCTTGGCTAGTTATCTTTCACTAATTCTCAGTATAAACTGTACATTCAGATTTTGTTTAATATTCTTCCTTTAAGCATATGTTTGTGTTTTTAGCTTGATGGTGTTACTGTCAAGCTGCTATTTCTGTTAGAGATTGTCTTTTGAGATGTAAGTAGATACTCGAGTAACTTGTTTTATTATGATAAAGCAATGCGATTGTTACATCCTTTTTATCCTCTTAGATTCTGTTTAAGCCTTGTTAGTTAAAAATGATTGATACTGTGAAGCAATTGATTACTTACTGGTTCAGGTGACTGCTTGTGATGTGCTAGCTTTTGGTTGTCTGCTTCCGAGATCTCCACACGTGTTGTGTAGGTGCCCAAATACCACTAACAAAAGGGTACTGGAAATCAGTCCTAAATCAGAGCTCAAACTCAAGTGTAAATAGTGAGGCATCAAGGAGGCAGGGGGAAAGGGAAGTTTTACTTCTTACTGAATGAGGAATAGTTTTGTTCAACAAAGTATCGGCGAGGACAGCTTGAGTAACAGACGTGTGTCTGCAGGGAAATGAATCTGTGCTTATTTTAACAAAGAGAATGGTTAGATCTTCTGGATAGGAAAAGAATAAACTAATTTGGGGGAGGATTAAATTTTGTTGGGGGATTTAAAAAGGGAGATTTATCAGAGTACACCAGCTTTTATAGCCTGAAGAAACTCTAGTGGGTGCAGCCTCAGGCAAGAGGTGTTCAGAATGGCAGCCTCTGACAGCTATGTGCCGGGGAGGTCTGCAGTATATCAGCTGGGTACAGAATGGGGAAGACCTTTCTGATTCAATCTTAGTACAAGTCATTTTAGCATAGATTTTCTATTTCCTTTCTTCACCTATGTCTTTTATACAACTGGTAGTTGTATTGTCTATTTCAGAATTTGTGAATAAATAGGGCAGGTTTTTTTCTTGCATTTTATTTTAACTTGCTTTGACTTCAGATTTCTTCAAGATAACAAGTTTTACCTGAAGAGATGAGAAAACTGTAGTCAGTGTGCTGGGAAAACCTTGGCAAGGACTGTGATTCCTTTGTGTCTATCCAAAGGGAAGCAGTATATATAAGATGGACTGGGTGAAGCTCTGTCATTAGTGTTGGGTTAGAAAGAGGTGTGTTTTGCTAAGCAGCGGGAACCAGAAAGGTTCCCTGGTGTGCTGCGAGAACTTAAGAGCGTGTCTGAACCCTGAAAGCTCCCAAGTTGTTTGTTACAGCCAGTCACTGAAAATTTGGTCTTGAAGCTCCTTTTTGGAGGTAGCTCCAAATGCTCACCTCTAGTCAGTAAAATGTCTTTTGAGGAAAACAGACTTGAACAAAATTTTCTGAAGACTCCTGTAGATGACCTCACACCTTTGTCCTAATATCCTTTTATTTTCCTGGGAGTGCACATGCCTACTTAGACCTTCAGATGATGTTGAATGGTTAAGTTTTTTCACTGGTTCCATAAGCTGTGCGTGAAAACTAGATGATGTAAATGGCTTTATTTTCAAAAATCTGTAAGTCCCATTTTGGGTCTGTCTTCTAAATCTGTTGAATCTAGTATACTTCATATATTGTTAACCCAAATTAGTGCATATTTGCTTTGTGAAGGACCAAAGCAAAACACTTTTAACAGTTCCAGACACACCATACTATGCTTATAAAGTGAACTATAAACTGTGAGATCAGTGAGAAAATAAAACTTTAGTAGGGAAAGGCTTTTCATCAGCATATCTGCAAATACTTGACACTGACTTCTTGTCTTGATTTATACAAGACAGACTCAGAGATGTAGATCAATATCAAAAACAAACAATCCATCTTCCTGCTAAACTGTGGGACCTGAGGAACAAGAGCATGTAACGGTGCGACTAGTTTTTGTAAGTGTACCGTCAGTTGGACCCTAATGAGTGACAGAATTTGCAAGGTTACATTATATCCAAACCGAAGACCTTTCTGCAACAATTTGGTTACAGTTTTGTTGATGAGAACCCACCAAACATAACATTTGTGACTTGAAAGAAACTGAAAAAGCATTCATCTGTTGCAATTGGAACTTAGTCTTTGGTTGTATTTGCAATCTGGCTGCAATAAACCAATTCTCATGTGTTTAAATATTTGAATATTTAAATCTTCTGCTTGTTATTACATACTGGGTACAGATTTGGTTCAAAGTCCACATGAGGTTGTACAAAGTTTGTGAATTACCATAGTGGTATACTTATAATTTAGGTGGGTGCAATGTTTTCAAATATTATCTGGTGTGGATTGCAGGGTTCCACTATGTCTATGGGATGGGGAGAAGACTATAGGCAGCTGCCCCCCACCCCATGGAAGTATAGTCTAAAAGGGAAAGCCAACTAAGCATACCACAACTTGTCTTTTGTGGTGTCTTTGTTATTAGCATAGGCAAAGACCATAGACCTATTTTATTCAGCATTTAACTCTCAAGGTGAAAACTGTAATTCTCTTTTTCCTCCATTTCTGCAGCTTCTTATCGCTTAGTTGAGGATCTGTCACGTATTTGATTTAGTTCAAGAAAGTCAAAAGCACACTGGTTTAGAGAGTTTTAGATTGCATCTGTAATAGAAAACAATTAAACTTACTTTAGAGACAACAGAACACACAAATTAATATGAGGTAGTTATTTTAAATGTATAATATATGTTTTAGGGATTAATATTCTTAATCTCTTTGAAGAAATTAAAAGAGATTGTTGAGTTTTAAGGAGCTCAATACTAACATCTATTCAAGTGTAATTATTGTGTGAATTACTTTAAAGTGAACTTTTCATGACTCTAATGATAAGTGTTCTACTGAAAGCTGTTTCATTGACTTTAGTAATGGTGTTTGTAGAAATGGCAGATGTGATTTGTCCTGAAGCGTTTTATCACGCTGTTCAAAATTCTACGATTAAACATAAACATCTATTTCATATTCTGTATGACTACTGCCTACAATTAAAAATGAAAAACCCACAACCCTGTATGAAATTACTCATTGCATCTCTTAATCTCTCGCATTACCCTTCCTTTTTTTTTTTTTAAAAAAAATTAAATGAGGGAAGGACAGCTTTGCAGCATAAAGATGGGCCAAAGAGAGCTTGTTTGAGGATGGATGAGATGAGACAGTGTGGCATTCAGGCAGAAGCCCTTTGGACACTGTGTCCGAAGTATCAGAAAATGTCTGGCTCATTGATTTCCTTTGGTTGCCATAGCTTAAGTGACTTTGCTGATCTCAATTGTTGTTATATGCTGTAGGGAGAAAATTTGTCTGTAAATTAGTTTAAATTCTGAGTTCTTTCAAGTACCAAGCTGGTACTAACCCATAAATACGTTTCTTCCTGTCATGGTTTACTTATTTTCTGTTGTTCCAGCTTTGTCTCCAGTTTTACTTAGAAGTGCCAAAAAGGCCTCTTTATTCTGTCTGAAATGATGATGATGAGACTTTCAGGGTTTTAAATTCTGTCAGCAACTGGAAATATTTTGAGAAAGGTGTAGCTAAGTCCAATATGATAAAATTGAGGAGGGGGGAAAAAACAGGGGAGGGACACCATATAACAAAACTCTTGGTTCATTTTAGAGAACTGATTTGTTTGTTTGAAAAGCTCTAAAACTAGAATATACATTCTTAATACAAAATATTGTTGCCCTATTAATTACCATAGAAGGGCTCTAAACTCAGCCCTTGAGACCTTCTACTCCCTCACTCCTTTTGAAGTTCCTAGCAAAATTGCCTCGATTACAGGAAAAAATGCTCCAGGGGAGGCAAGTCTTTAATTTCAAAGATACTATTTCATATGTATTTCTTTGCAATCTATATTATTGTTGTTTTAGCATCACGATTGAAAGTTTAAAAATCTCTGTCAGCAACCCCCAAGCTCAGGCTTCAGTGTCAATGCTGACTCAATGATAACAGGCTCCATACCACTTGCATGCTCTTTGGCCTCCAATGTAACTTTATCCATGCCCAGAAATTTAAAAAAAAAAGTAAATAAAAATCCCACAATCTGTTGTAGAGGACAGCTGATCTAGAAATCATACTACAGGCATACATTACTTTTTTTTCTTCCTCAAGGAAAAAAAAGAAACCCTATATTAATATCAACCTTTCCCCTCCTTTCAGATACTAACATTTGAGACCAAGAATCCGACGGAGCTGGCTGAGCGCTTACGATCTGTGTGTGGAAACCAAAGCAATGCTTACGCTCGACTGCTAGAGTACCGACTAAATGCTTTGCGTGGACTCTGGAATGCCCAGCGCCAGTTAGCCTTGGAGGAGCAGCATGATCGGGAGAGCTCAGGGGATGAAGAAGCACTGGCCTTGCTCAAGCGTCAAGGCTTGTTACAGCAGCCTGAACAGGCACCGTTCACTTCACGAATGGGGCTTCTATTGGTCTTCCCCCTCATTCAGTCTCAAAGTAGAACAGACCCTTCTCTCTGTAACATAACTGCTGAGGTGCTATTGAATTGCCTTCGAGACTGCCAGCCTTTGAGTTTGACTAAGGAACCAGCTGACTGTCTCAATGGGATAGAGTCTTTGCTCTGCTCCTGGCTGGAAGACACTTCTGCTTCAGGCCAACAGATTCCATATAAGCAAAAAGAAAATGCTGCTGCTGCCCTAGTTGCCTTGGCTTGTGCAAGGTAAGGAAACTACACTGAAATGACATGTTGTGGTTGATATTGGTAGTGTCTATATTTAAACAGAAGAATCAAAAATGATGTGACTACATTGTTGCTACTAATTTTTGGTTTACGTTAGTCTTTTTCTTGCTAATATTTAAATATTGGTTTAGAAAGGGTGAAACTGATAAGCTAAGCATTTTTTTTTTTTGCATGTGTTTAGCATATGTAAAAACAGAAGGATCTAGGTTAGAAATGCCTCTTGTGCATATTGCTGCTTCTACTGCAGTGGTCTGTTCTAGGAATGGTTCCAAATGTTTTTATCATGGAGGAAAGTTGTCTTGCTTTTCCCTTTGTACTGCCCCTTTAATCCTGTAGCTTATGCATCTTCATTTGGCTGTAGAAGGCATTACTGCCAAGTTTCAGGGCAATTAATTTCAAATTTCACTGGTGCCCATGAAACATCTGGAGGCATTTTTTCATTTCATTGCTAGGGAAGAGTTCAACCAGTGTAGGCTGAACTATCCCGTGCCCTGTGTGGGTGTAGCACAGCATCAGGTGACAGAGGGTGAAATGGCCATAATAGGTTTTAATAAAAACTTAGTCTTTTTAAGGGATGGGGCTTAGGGAGAGGGGGAGGACCATACAGAACTTAGCTTCTGCAAAGCCATGTGAATGTGGGTCTGAAGTCACTGGTTGCCTTTTGAAAATCTTGGCTTTAATGTTTCTCAGATTGCAGTCTTGTCTATCAAGTTTAACTCTGATTTAAGATGTTGAAGTTCTCAGAAGATGTCATGATTTGGTTTAGAAAAAGGTTTATTCAAATGAAAAACACTTAATTTCTAGTGTACTTATTCTAATGAAGTCAATGAGAAATCTACTGTACGTGGCAAACTCTTCTGCGCTGCCAACTGCCTTATCTAAAAGGCAATGTACTTAAACATAGCTGAGATAAATTTGATTTGATAAACATGATCTCATTTTTTTTTTTCCCAGATGTCAATTTTCAGGAAGTATGGGATGTTCTTTGCAGCTGAATTTGTAAAAGAGCTAAATTTCAAATACAGCTCTTGAAATGAAGGTTGATCTTAAATTTTCTTTGCAAATGTCTTGCATTGCTTACAGAGTTGTAACAGCCTGACATGCTTTGTTCACCTATGAAAACCTTGCTTTTTTTTCTTTAAATAATGTAAGTCGTGTTGGGTACCATTATGAAGAAAAAGCCTTCAAAATTAGACTATTACTGAGATTCCTACTTGCAATCTTGGGTGCCTTTATATTACTAAGAATAAAACAACAGGGTGAATATTGCCTTAAATAATTAATTGAGGTGCTTTGAAGTATTCAGTGTCAATTTGCTCCAAGCTGAGGTTTATCAGTAGGAGCATACAGCTGAAAATGACAGTGGGGAAAAAAACAAGATTTAGGGTGTGGAGGAGGAGATATTGTTAGAAAGTTAAGGAGCTAAGACTGACCATGTGTGACAGAAAGCAAAAAGCTATATTCAGCAGGGTGCATGGAAAGGATCTCTTCAATTGATCAGTCATGCTTTTGAAGAAATCAATTCATAACTGACTATTATCATGTCTAAGACGCAGTCAAGGTTCTTCTACGTAGCTAGGCTATTACGCCTGGAAGTAAAGCCACTGCATCTTTCAGAAAATTACTTCTTCCTAATACCCTGACCTTTAAAACAGAAACTGGAAAATATATTGTAAAGACTTCTGTATCTCTTCATTTCTACAAAAAACAGGTGTTTTTCCACTATATTAACATACAGATTTCATCAGTTCTCCAAAAAAAGTATTCAACTTATGAATGAACAAGAATTATAATTAGAGTTACAAACTCCATCTGTTTGTAAATATCACAATAAAATTTTAAAACAACACACTTTTAGGCAAGATTATAAACAACTTCTACTTAGATTTAATTTTGTTTTCAGAAGTATCTAGTCCTTATATACATTTAAATGCATCACTTCAGAAAGGGAAGAGATTCCAAATTTGTGGTTGGAAGCAAAAGTAATCAGACTCTTGATAATAAATTAATTAGTTTGGTCTTTTCTATTTTAGTCAAGAAAGCCATCTCTAGCTATGTCTGCAGCAGCTCTTACTAATACTTTGGCTCAGCCCCAGGAAGACCCGCAGATTGTATTTGAAGATCTAAATGTGATTAATCAGCTACAAGAAATATTGAAAGTAACTGTCTGTAATAGATACAGATTGAGGTATATTATCAGGTGCCTAGATTGCCTTTACTGTATGCGTTGTTTATGACACAGCCTGGTTGCTGCATCAGCCATGGCTGCTGATCTCCCTACCTGCATGGTGCTTCATCCTCTTCCAAAAACATAACGCAATTTAGACCGGCAGTTTGCCAGCGTTCTTCCTTTACGTTATCCTCTCTTCCTCTTTTTGCTTCCTCCATGAAAGAATGAAAATCATCCAGAAAAAAATGCAAATTAGAAAAGAAGCTTGATGACATATCTTGGATATTCTGTCTTTATGGTACTGGATATTATGTTCTACATAGATGCTGTTGTCTGTGTGTATTCAGTCTTGTTTCAACAGACATCTTTAATTCATGTTTTTCTTATCCTTTTAGAGGGTCGCTGAAAACCTTTGTTCATACAGTGCATCTATTACAGAAACAGACTGATCTAGGATCTTTGCCTGTGGCTGACGTATTATACAGGTTTGTAGTGACTTTTCTAATTGTAGCACTTTTACATCAGCTCTGAAAATGTGTGAGTACGTTTACAGATAAATGTCTTTAAATGTGATTAAAAGGCTTTAGAGTTATCGAAAGCTCTTGGAAAGATCGAATTTTAGTCAGTTGCAGAAGGAAAGCATTAGAAAGTGAAATCTAAAAGGATCTACTAATTGTTTCCTTTAAGTGGCTTACGAACTGTGACAGAGAATAATTACCTAAAATATATCATCTTAACTTTTGATTTAGCTAGTTTTTGCTATCACTGTTCTCTATGCATCTTATTTTATTTTCTACTTAAAGGTTGTTGCTTTTGGAGGGAGGACCTGGATCACCCTCTTGTTTGCTTGGAGGAAAGCATATAGTGTCTTGGGGCTTTGAAGACATGTTACCTGCACCTGATGCTAACAGTAGTTCCAGCAGTGAAAATAAAGGTGAATTATTTCATGACTGTCAGTATTAGCAGGGGAGGACGAGATGCTTTTAGTGGTGATAATTATTTAAAAATTAATGTAAAGCTTTAGAGTTGGAAAGTATTTCTCCTTTTCTGTTGGAGGTAACGTAAAAGCAAGTAGAGTACATACCAAATAACTGAAAGCTGACAGGTTTAGAAGGACCATCTGTACAGAGAACTGGGCATCACAGGAGTGTCTCGAAGCCTGATATATATATGTAATGAGAGGGGGAGGGCAGCAACTGTCTGGGTACTTTGTTGTCTTAGTCCATACATTCAAAACTGAAGTTTTGAAAACATGGACCTAATTTACAGGAGTAATAAATTGTTTACATTGTTTGGTCTGTTGTACCTATTCTCATTAAATTAATCTAACTAGATGTGTAAATTATTTGTTTGCTTTTTAAATTTGATTTGTGGATCAGATAGAAAAAATTATCCTGTTTTATATTAAAATTAAGAGGCTAAATCTTACGTCTGGCATATCTTTTTTTTTTTTAATTACAAGATAATGGGGTTCAGAAAATGTTGCTTTTCAGTTGCTGAAGATCAGATGCTATTTTAATTTGGTCTAGTAATCAGGTTGTAGGAAACAATCAAAAGCAGTATATACAGTGACCCTCCCTGACTTGAGTGGGAATTTTGGAGAGAGGTCAAACTGAGTTTGGATATGATCCACTTGTTAGTCCCTCAGTAAGTGTAATTTTTTTGTCCTGTACAGTATCACTGTATTCAGTAGCCAGCTATCACTGGCAGAGCATGTTTATTTTTAGAAGTACAAGTTCATTGCTTTTTTTTTTTCCTTTCCCTATTCTACTTTTGTTTCTGTCCAATTTGTTTTGTGTGTTCTTTTTTTATGCTTTCTTTTGTATTTCTTTCCCTGAATTAATGCTCAGGTTTTACTGCTTTGTTTGCTTACTTTTTTTTGCACTAAATAAGAGAGTTCACATTGCTTTAGAAATATTAGTTCAAGCTTTGATGACATTTCATTAAGTTTAATGCAAGCCGTAGGAATTTACAAATCTGAGCTGTCATTTTAGGCTATCTCCAAATTTATGGACGACATTTGTATTTCAAAGAGGTTTTCTTGCTATGAGAGTGACTAGATTTGGTTCCCCCCCCCTTTCCCTAGCTGACTGTTCAGATTCTGTGAACTTAAAGAGGTTGACTGGACTGGTTTATTGACATCCCTGTTACAAGGCTTTGCCTTGTGTGTCCCATCTTAATTGTTAATAATGACTACTTTGTGAGTGACAAAGCTGTGTTTGAAATACAGTCTGTCTTAATTTAACAGCATTCAGAGGTGGAAGTGTCTGCTTACAAGCTTTGAGAAGCACAGAGTTGTACCAGAAATTAGATCAAGGCTCAATATTAGATTATTCTTTCCTCACAAACAGTATGTTGTATCAGTGGTCCTGAGCAGAAAAGCTTGCATAGTCATGAGCCTTACTTGTATTTTATCTTGCTGCCACTTCTGAGTTCTGAACAACGTTACCTGTTGCAAAAAGAGAAGACAATGGTCTTCCGCTGCTTTGCGTCATTCTGACGGCATTTAATAGCAAATACTGAAGTTTTATTTTTGAGTAAAGGAGTTTTCCACTTGAAATGAGTTTGGTTGAATAGTCCTGTGTTCCTAAGCATGGTTGGGTATGCTAGTCGTGATAGTCTAGTTCCTACTGTATTTGTAGTTTTGAATAGTGTGCAGAAAAAGCCTGTGCAAACTTACTGGGGTTTTTTTTACAGAAGCTTGGGCCATAATACCCAAGGACAGGTCTTTAACACTGAAATGAGAACACAACACAGGAAAAAAATTATTCAGAAGTGGATGATGTACATTTGAATCATGGAAAAACAGCAATTTGTTATCTCAAAAGAAAAGCTGAGTGACTAGTACCTAATTCTTGTTAAGTTTATTTGGCAATGGCAGGTGATTTAAATAGCCCTAGTATTTGTGTGAGTTAGGCATAATCTGGGCACCTCTGTAAGGCTTGAAAGAAATGTAAAGAAACAACTGTAAAAAGAATGAACTTTGACTGTTACAGTAGCTCTTAGAACACCAGATAATAAATTCAGTATGAAAAAAATAGCTCTGATCTGTCGGTAATGACCTGTCATGAGCATCTGTTGGTTTTCAGTTGCTGTGGGAGCTACCACAGAAGTGTAATGACCATGGAGAATTTCCAGTTTTATGTGTTACAGAGGAGGTCTCTGCTCTATTCTTTCTTCCTGATTCAGATGCAGACTTAGGGCGCTGTCTTGCAGCAGATGGGCTCTATCTTTATACAACAAATTCAGTGGGCAGAGGAATAAGCAAATTAGGATCTGGATTACATGGTACTTTGCGGTAAGTGACAGTTGAATATTTGCAATTCTGCAGATCTGTTAAGAAAAAATTGTTGTGGTAAACCTCTCGTGTTAGATGTAATGACTAAAGCATATTATGCATTTTCATTAAATACTATTTTAATGTTTCGGTTTTCTTATCTGAAATTCTTCTTCAGTATGTTTTCTCCAGAATTGTAGAATAATTTAGGTTGAAAGGGACCTCTGGAGGCCATCTAATATAACCTCCTGCAAAGAGGTATACTAGCAGAATGACTACTATTTTAGATTTTATTTTATTTTTTTAGTGTATAGTAAGTTGTTTACTCTTTGCTGAGAGGGATGTACTATAGACTAGTTTTGTAACCTTGTATTTATAGCTGTACAATTGCTGAATTTGTAAGTATTTGTTTTCTAATTATGTCATTCATTATATAAATGATTAGTGCAGATGTGACTCATTGTACCTTCTTGCTTCTTTATTGCTTGGAAGTCATGAGGCTTCTTATGCTTAAAGTCTTTTACAATAGAAATTGATGCCTTACACTGACTTGAATTTAAGTTCAGTCAAAGCTCAAGAATGTGGTTGTAAGTTGTTCTTAGAGAAACAAAAAATAGCACCAAGTTTTAATATACTGTTTTTTTTGCCAGAGGTTTTGTGTACTGCCGTAACGAGGAGCTGGAGCCTGGATGGGTTGCTTTTGGCAACAGCAAACTTCTTCATCGGCCCGTTTCTTTTGATAATAAGCCTCACTCCCTTTTCCAGGTTGTGGATCAGCATACCCTTCAGGTAAAAGGAACAGCTAGGATGTTCATTGCAGAGTTACAGTGGAGTAAGAAAATGTTCTTAATTAATCACCATCATTTCTAGCTTTAATTAGTATTGTCCTTGAAGTTTCTTCTTTTTACTTTGTGAGACTGCCTTTTTATAAATATCCATTGAAAACATTGCGTGATAGAAGGTATAAGTTATGTTATAGGTATTACTCTGTTTCTGTGTGTTTGTGTGTGTGTATATATGCATGTATATCTATGTGTGTACATACACATATATTTATATGCATATACAGATTTACAGTGTAATGTGTTATGATAGTATTGTAAGAGCTAGACTGTAGTATGGTCATGTTATAAAACAATTGAAAAATGGCAAAAACCCCTTTGACTTAAACTGAAAATATAATCTTTTTGAACAGCTCATTATTCTTCTACTGTAACAAAATTCAGGTATTGTTTCTGATCTAATTGTGTTTTGTGGATAAACAACTGTCATCCTTTGTAAAAATGGATAGTTCGTTTACTTTGGGTTTTTCCCTCCCATGGTTTTATGGTTGGATATGTACATTTATGTCCAGTGTGTTTCCTGAAACTGAGAATGTTTGGATTCCCCTTTTCTTCCAAAGTTTCAAGTAACATTTCAGAGAAGTTGCAGAAAGTAGATAACTCTTTAGCATGTTTCCTTATGGTACTGTGGGTATCCTCTCAATCATTAGAGAGGAGAAGATCCCTTTATTTTTTAGATATGTTAACTGTTTAGATATATAAGCGGCTTTGTATGCGGTAGATCCATTTGGCAAACATTATAGAATGGTTCTTCATAACAAATAAATGTAATAGTACTATTATGTCCAATAATAAGCCTCTTATGGACTAACTGCACTTGATCTTTATTTATTTTTAAGTACACTGTTAATACTCATAAGAACAGACTTCAAAACAAGAAATGCTAAGATGCTCTCCTTCTTGTAGGTATGTCAAATAGTCCCAATGCCAGTAAATCACTTCCCAGTTGGCAGTACTATGACTACCGTGCATCTTTCTTCAGATGGTACATACTTCTACTGGATTTGGTCTCCTGCAAGCCTCAATGAAAAAACACCAAAAGGCCACTCTGTTTTTATGGATATTTTTGAACTTATAGTAAGCAAATTATGTGGTTTTTATGACTCTGGAGTTGGTAACATGACTACTGCTTAATTAACTATCAGCATTTTCAAATCAACATATTAGGTTTGAATATTGGTGTGTGTAATCTGAATAGCTGTTTGTAATGTGTTTACAAATTAACTTTTAATGGAACAGATGTGTATTGTTCAATTCTGTCTTCAGGGGACATACGACTATCATATTCCAGCAGTATGAATTGTCTTGTAACATAAAACATATTTTATTATAATTAACAATTAAGTTTTGTGCTGGGACAGTATATCAGTGTATTAGGATTTAAAGCATTGTTTACTGTCGATCTGCTTTGTTGTGTTAAAAGCCAATCAGGACCCTCAAGTTACAGATACAACTGTTTTGTCTACGCTGCATTTTATAGCCTAGAATGTTTTTTATGTTGAATGACAGTCATTGCTTTTAGTGTGAAAACAAACACATTTCAAAATATTAAGTCTAGAGAAATGTATCAGTAGTTTGAACTCCCCTTTCTTTCAATGGCTTATATATGTGTATATATACATATATATGCTTGCATTTGTATATGTGTGTGTATGTATTTTAATTTGACAATGAAGCACCTCAGTCTAAAATTTTATTCATTTATATAGCAGAGCTTACAGCAATTCATGGACCTCTAGTATTGATAATTGAAATTGTACGAGGGTTTAGCTTTGATGGAGTACTTCGGGTGCAGTGTCTGTATATCTGCTCAGCAGTTGCTGTACAAGGGCTGTACTTAGTGGGATGATGGAGCTTGAAGTGGTAGGCTATAGTAGTACAACTTACGGAAAATGCCTGATACTGTAGATCAGATCTTATCTTCATTAAGAGGTGCATTCTTTAATAACATGTCCCCTGAAGATCATGGTCTAAGAAAAATCATTGCATACGCTTTTTGGCCAGCAAATAATTTAAAGGCCTCTTTTTACAAAGCTTGGCAGTGAAACATCATTAAGAATACAGGGAGGTTAATTATTTTTAAGTAGAGTTCCGTGATTATGACAAGCAGTTCTGTCTTCGAGGACAGAAAAAATAGAAGATGCTATATTGAACAACAAAGTCATAAACAAAACAAATACTCATCTGTCTAGCTTTTATAGGGCTTTTTTGTAAGAAATTCTGCCAGCAGGGTTTAAGTTTGTATCCCTACTTGATATGTTGTATCGTTCAGCTTTACTGTTCAATTAAGGTTATCTGTCTCCTTTGGATTTCAATATCTAAAAGTATTTTTTTTCCTCCATTTTAATAGGTTGAAAATGGCGTATGTATAGCAAATCCTCTACAGGAACGAATTATATTAATGAGAAAAGAGGGTGAATCTGCAAAGAGTATAAACGAGATGCTTCTGAGTAGGCTGTCTAGGTATAGAGCTTCCCCATCAGCAACACTGGCTGCTCTCACTGGCTCTACAATCTCCAATACATTGAAAGAGGACCAAGCAGGTCAGAAGAGGTTTTACTGACTCTCAGTAATTTTTAGTGTTTTGTTTCTTAACACATATCCTATCAGTTTTAGTAATTACTAACATCTTGGGATATTTAAAAAAAAAAAAAGTGTGCCTTTTTCCCCCAAATTAGTGTTTGAAATATACGCAATATTTGCTTAATGTTTGAATTACAAGTTCCTTTGCTAAATTAAGCATTGACTGTGAGAAAAGTTTAAGAATGAAAAACAGGAAGAATACTTGTAGCGCACTTTTTTCCTCATGTAGTCAATTATAGGACTGCTTTATGCTGTACTTGATCAACTGGATAGTTGCATTTATCTGCTGGCAGTTCAACTGGGCTTCTAATTGTTATGTAAAAATGGACTGCAGTTTAGAAAATGAAACTTCTGTTTCACAAGTAAGTTACATTATAAAGTGGAGGTAATTTTGCTTTTTTTGAGGTAACTTGCACAATGTTTGGTTATTCTTTTATGGGCTTGCTGAAACTGCCCGAGTTAATTAGGGAATTGTGAATGAATAGCACTGATAGCTTTCAGAATGATCTGGAGCTTTGTAAGATTTGTCTTAAGATTTTATTCAGTTTCCTGAATGACTTCTTTCTTCATTACATACATGAGTCTGTCTTTCTTCAATTTTAAACAATTAAAGATATTTCCATAAAAATAAATCATACAGGAAGTAAATATGCTTACAGGGAAATTGGCAAAGAGTTAGCTTGAAGAGCTATTTGAAAGGCTGTGTTTTGCCAGTTAACAACTAGAGTGCTACAGAAGAAGAGTAAGTGGTTATTCTTGGATAATTCTTTAGTCAGTGCTCAGAAAAGTGTTGATCAGCTGTGGCAGGAGCTAGATCGTTATGACTGTATACGTTTCATGTGGAGCAGGAGAACTTAAAATAGCAAATGCGTAGTGAATCTCAAATGATCTCTTTATGTTAAAAGATTGTTTGGCTCTAAGATAGTGCTTTCAATATGTTTATCACCATACAATTCTTGAAACAGTTTTTTTTTATACTTAAATCTAGGCTCCTAATTTTTCTGGTTTGGAAACTAGAGGGAGCATCTGTCATTCGTTTTAGTGGCCAGCCCAGTCCAAACCACGCCACTCACTCTGTGAGTGGGGTTTTTTTGTTTGTTTGTTTGTTTTTTTTTTTTTTAATTTTTTTTTAAGTTGTTCTCTTTAGTTAACCTGTGAAACTGTTTCAGTCCTTCTGGGGATTGATGCTGACTGTGTGCAATTATGAGGCCAGCCCTATATACAACTTCTTAAAGCAACTTTTAAATGCTGCAAAATGTAGCTTAAATGAATTTCCATATTGATTTATCTGAAGCCCTAAATAGAAATCTGCCTTGTTTGCTGCCTGTTATTATGAGTTTTTAATGTTGTGAAGAAATACATGTTTGTGTTATATTTTTCTGTTTAATATTTCAGCTGCAAACACTAGCTGTGGGCTGCCACTAAAAGTATTAAGGAAGACTCCAATATACACATGTGGAACGTACTTGGTGATGTTGGTCCCACCACCAGGTGGATCAGGCAGTTCTGCAACACGCTCGCTCTTTGGAGGGACAAGTGCTTTGTCATCTTTAAAAAGTAAGTCGGATACATTTGTGGCAGATTTTAAGTCCTTGGTTTTCTGAAATACAATAAACTTCTCAGAAATTTATTGGAGCCTTCTTTATATGTAGTTCTTGCTTCAAGCTTGGTGTTCAATATTTCGGATGGGCAGTTCACAAGCCGAGCAGATCTCATTGATGCTGCAGGAAGTTCACTTGGACGTGGTGCTCTAGTTCCAGGACTCGGTAAGAAGGAGATCTCTTTTCTGGGAATATGTTGGAACTAGATGTATCCAACCCTTAGATTAAAATCTACCTGGGTTTTAATTTGAAGTAAGAAACCCTGCAGTTGGGGGGGTTTCATGTCTGTGGTGAAATTTTGTAAATTTAACATTTTTGAAAGTTCAGAATTCCCTGAAGGAGTTTCTGGTATCTTGCTTTTGCAATTCATTTGAAACCTGTAGACAAATGGGTTATTCTTGAACTTTTAAAGCACGGTAAATGCCTCTATCCTAGAACAGTCGTGTCTATAATCCAGTCATCCCTCTCCTTTTACTGTTTTGGACCTGCTTGTGTTTATAGGCTTTAAGCTTTTCAGGAGATGAGTCTCTAAGCTTAAAATTATTTTAGCGCTTGCACCATGAAAACTGTCAGTTTTTTTAAATCTATTATGTTTTTACCACAGGGCCTTTAAAACAAGTTCTAAGGTGCTTAATTGTCAATAGCTGTAGTAAAATACATTTGAAACTTTTTCCCCTGTACTTTTCCTATAAGTTACTAGTATCTGATGTCAGACTCAACTAATTTTAGTTTGTGCATTGTGGCAGTATGTGATAAGTTTGTGGAGGAATGATATATGTTATATTCTTATAAATAATGAGCGCTGGAATATTTACCTGAAATGGTTGCTGTTGTGCATTTACTTGAAACATCAAAAGGTGTGTGCATTTGCTTAATGCCTTCATTAAGAAATCACCTTTAAATGTTTTTCATTCCAATGCATTGTTACTAAATTGCTGTCACATGTAAGAGAACTTTTAAAGCAAATAATTTGGATTTGTATCTGCTATAAAAATACTTTAGTCTGGTTTTCTAACAAATATTCTAAAATTTGATGTGCAAAATATTTTCCTTTTCTTAGGTGCCTGTTACGATACTATGAATAACATGATATGGACGTGCTCTAATGATTATATTGATCAGTGGTGTAATCCCGGGAACCAGGCATTCCATTGTGTTTGTCAGAGATTGGGAGTGAGTCATGTCATTACAGAGCCCAAAGGTGAGGTAAACGTACGAGTCAGTATTTTATACAAGATGGAGTTGAAATGTACGATTATCATAGAATAAATATACAGAACTGCCTTCTGAAACTTTCTATTAATAGTTGAGTTCATTCTTGAAAAGTTGTTTATAAATATTGGTCATGGTTTATCTTTGCTTTAAGAAAGGAAAAAGCAAAAAGCAAGACTTGTTTGGAAGTTTCCAGGTTCTTGCTACCTTTAGCACATTAAAGCGATGTGGGTAATTCTTTTGTTTATCATGTGGGCGGGTGTCCTGAAGTTAGAGATGATGATATATTGTATTTTAGAAGCTAATGCTATAGTCTGTGTTTGTAGACAGCATTTGAACTGTTTTTCTTCTTCTAGGGGATGCAGCAACCACAAATGAGGTTATTAACCAGTTACTGCACCATGTTGGTGCCATGTGTATCCACCAACTCAACCTGCTTGCAGCCAGCAACAATATTCCCATAACAAATTTTTTGGGCAAACAACATCCAATTGAAGCACATCATCTCAGCAGCATTTGTGACATTATGGAGAAAGCTATGGTGAATGGAGATACTTGTATAATACGCTGCATCCTTGTTGTCTTTCAGGTACAAGGGCATCTTAAATATTCACAATAAAGGCTAAAAAAAAAAAGAAAAAAGAGAAGTTGTTTTAGAATACAGGCAACCACTTGATTTTGTTAGTTAATTTTTTCTCCATTGCATTTGACCTAGCAGTGGCTTGTAGTATTTTATACAGCCATTTAAGAGTCCTAATTTAAATTTAATTACCACCTTTACAGATTAAAATAAAATCCAGAGAGCTTACTTCCTTATTTCTTTTTTTCCTTCTTTTGCCTCCCATGGGGATGGAAAAAGAGAAAGGGCTTCTCTTTTTGCTAAAGTAGTAGCCCAAATTTTGGAAATCCGAAGTCAGTTTCTGACTCTGAGATTTGTAGTGACCTAGACAAATAGTTTGGGAAACTGACTACAAAAAATGAGTTAATGTGAACAATGTTTAAGTTTTTAATGTTGTTTTGTTTAATTTTTCTTAGGTGGTTTTTAAATTTTTCTTCAGCCCACAAACCGAAAGAAACAGAGATATTGTTAGAAGGTCTGGCCTATTACTTTGGCAGTTACTGATGGCACCAAGGGATCAGATTTGCGCTGAAATTCAGAAGGAGGTTTGTCTAGCTATTAGGTAAATATCTGTTTTGTTAAATTAAACTTAACTTACACTATTTTCAAACAAACTAAAGTCTAACAGATGAACATTCAAATTGTATTCAGCAGTTTAATTTTAGATTAGTGTGATAAAATTATTACAATTTATTTCTGTGGAAGGAGGGAAATTCACTGTCATCATGACAAACACAGTGTAATAATAGATAGTAATTGCTTTCTGTACTTAATTTGTTGCTCTTTATTGACTTTCTTTAGGGTTTTTTTGTGTTTATCATAATACAGCTGCTAAATTCAAGCAAAGTTTTCTGCATTTCAGTGATGGCTAGTATGACTTCCATATTTGGCTTTTATAGTTTATTGGTGTTCTGGAATAGACAAAGCTAATGTTATCAGCTGTAATACCAGTGTTTCAAGTGACAAGGCTGAAATTTTCCAAAACAAAAAGAATGTAAGGGGAAGCAGAATGAAAAGTGCTTGAGGAATGCTGTAAGATTGAAGACCCAATCAAAACACTGGCAGGGTAGTAAGACAGTCTGGAGAAAGTCAGGTTTATGTTTAGAAAATGGGAATCTGTTTTGCTAGAAGGGTGGGCATTATGTCTCTGGGCTAGTATACCAGGTCATCAAGCACTTAAGCAGGATGGTTGCTTTAGCTCCACATCATATTAGCTACTGCATCTCTTGAACCTGATGCAGTGTAGTTTCCTTTCTCTGGCTTGTTAAAATAGCAGAATGACTAAGTACAGGGAAGCGGGCAAAAACTGTGATTGTGTAACACAAAAACGAGATAATGTAAATCTCAAGGACAAGGAATGCTATCTCAAATATCCCAAGTACAAATATAATCTGCTTTCAAGTGGGAAGTGCTCCAAAGGTTGAGAACAAAACCTTCTGAAGATCAACCTGCATATTTTTGTGTGTGAATCACGACATTCCAAATTTCAGTGGCCTTATGCAGCTCTGTGAGTGAGGAAGAATAGCATATCTTTAGTATGATTATCTAGCTTTTTCAGGGTCTTGCTTTTTGACAGGGAAAAGTGTATCTTGTCAACTGTATGGACAGCTGCTGCATGTTTCCTGTGTTTAACCCTATGTCCTCCAATGACTTATTTAAAAAAAAAAAAAAAAAAAAAATCGGTGGTGGGGATTAGGTAATATCACCTTCCTCCTGTTTTCTCGCTGGGGGACTCTGATACCAATGAAAAACTTAAACTTAGCTTGCAGTGTGTGATAACTTTTCCTGATGGTTGTAGCACAAGTTGGTCAGTATGAGCCAGAGGGAGGCAAGCTGCAATAATCTCTGCTGTCAGTGTGAAGCTGAAAAACATACCAGTTTTCTTTTCTATGAAAGCGTTATTTAAAAAGAAAGGGGAAAAAGAAAAAGTCTGCATAATAGTTTCAACACTTCAGACAGCCGCGAAGTATTCCTTGTAAGTTTTTGTGATCTTATATCTTGATGTGGTAATTCACGTAGAAAGAACAAAGTTCATCGAAGTCAGAGGGGGAAGATATCTCCACAAGGAGTATTTATGCATAGCTGTGTTGTTTCTGAAATACTAGTTCTAGAATCTGCCCCATAGCTTAAAGACTGGCTCCTTATAGAAGTCATAGCTTAATTAAGTATAAAACTGTAACCGTAGTGGCTTCTGGATTACTGTCTCTTTCATTTTCAATTGTTCTTATCACAGATAAGCCACATCTCTTGCCCTATCACCAGATTTGTTTGAGTCGTTCTAAGCCCTCATCTATTTCTTCTGACATGTCTGTTTCTTGAAAAAATGATTGTGCTGTCATTTATACAAATGATTAATGCAGAGTTTCTCAGAGGGGAGTAAATAACTTTTGAAGAAGCTTTGGGATCTAAACAATAATACACTTGATTACAAGAGATTTCCAGAGAAAGCAGCTACATATTTTATGATTTATCCAAATGTTAAAATATGGAGGATGCCTTTCTAAGTTGGAAGAAGCTATTACATAGTCATTCTAAATGTTACATGATATACTAAGCTGCGATTCTGTGACACCATTTTTCATGTGTCCATTGAAATAATTTTGTTCACCTCTAAATACATTAAGTTATACATGGTTTTATTTTTTCTTTAGCTCTGGTTTAAATATCCTGTATCCTGGAGAAGCAGAAATCAATAATTTATTGAAATTGGTCTTAACTGAAGGTGAGAATGTCTTATTGATATGTGAGACCGTGGGTTTTTTCTAACTGAAAACAAAAAGTGAAAATACTTCTCAACCTCTGGAGGGAGAACAGATCAGAATATTAGGCAGTAGTCTGCTTTAAACCTTTTCTATTCTAGGAAATTACAAAATGCTTCAAATTCTGAAGCTGCCTTCTGAATGGCTACGTGGTCAAGCGTATGTTAAGTGTGAAAGGAAAACTTGTCTTGGGCAACTGTTTGAAACTGAAAAGGATTAAAATTCTCTTTTGTGACTATTAGTAATGTTTCTTGTCCAGGTTGTGTTTTAGAACACCTAGTTAGCAGTTAGTGTTACCCATGGCAATTACATGGTAACCAGAAGTAATTTTAGTCCTTAGTGAAATCTACTTGCATTCATCATGAAATGGGAGTCTGGACTTAGAAGCAGCTGATGCACAGTAATTTGTTAAATTCATAGGAATGTGTTCGTGCATTCTTTGGAATTTAAAACAGTGCTATGTGCAGAGTAAGTTTTAACAGTCTGTAATATCAATAGGGAATCAGGTTACAATGTCAATACAGTAATTTCTGAGAAGTAGCATATATTAAGCAAGATATCTGAAGAAATAAAAATAAATTCTGTAAAATGCTGTTTTGCAAAAGTTTTTGCGTTCCATTTTAGGAGAGAGAAATAGTGGTCTCTCTCAACTTCGCGACGTTATCCTGACTAATTTAGCTGAACAGCTTCAGAACAACAGATTTGGAAGTGAAGATGATGATCATTATAGGTAAAATGCAACAGTATGCTCCCCCTCCTCCCCATTTATAATGTATGTTTCTGTTATTCGCTTTAGGTAAACTTGCATAAAATTCTGCTGAAATTGCTTGTTATCTTACTGGCAGTGTGACCTGAAATACTGTCTTTGTGTCCGTAGTGGGTGGAATTTCATTAGGGCAACGGAGAGAGAGGTTTGACATTTTGGAGACTTCTGTACACAGACTTAGTTTTGGATTCCCTGCTACTTACCGTGAATGATAATTCATAAGTACAATACTATGACATTGTTCTCCATATCACTACTTTTCAGCTGTAAAACTGTCAATCTCAAGTACCTGTTCAAATTGAATCTTTTCTTAGGAGTCATTAGATGTCACAGATTTATATCAGTGCAGTCCAGGAAATCACTGATAATCTGTTGTATTGATTGTTGCTAAACATCGCAGGCTTGGTTTTCTTTGTGTCTGAATCTCTGAAGCTGAACAGATACTTGTTTTGGTTTCACATAGTTTGTGATACAGCTTGCAGAGACTTTTGAGATGAGCTATACAAAATACACCAGAATTAGACTATTAACATTTAACATCTTTCTTGCATTTTTTGAAGACTAAATGATGAACTGTTGCACTACATTCTCAAGATTGTTGTCCGAGAATCTTGTGTCTTAATCACCAAGTGCCAAACTGTATCTAAAGATGATTTTCAAAGGCTTCTTTCAACTGTGCCTGTAAGTAAAATGTGTTTTGATAAAAATATGTTTGCCTTTGGCTTCTTTTCCTTCTTAAATCCATCATTCTTACTGAGTATATAGAGGTGAAACTTTTATAGTTGTGTGTCTTAAATACAGGAAAAGAATGTCTTTTGTTTATGCTGTGCAGGGAAGGAAGAAACAATTTCTTGCAGCAAAGTAAATCGTACAGTAATGATAAAACAGGTTTAGATGTGGGTATATTTTCTAATTGCTCTGGTAGCTGTTTAAAGGAAGCTTGTGTATCTCAATCTTCAAAGCTTTATACCAACTTAAAAAAAAATTAACTTTCTACAGTTGTATATAATGATTCGTACAAGCAGAAAGGATTGTCATTTACAGACAAAAATGAGTGAAAGTTGACATTATTTAATGGTAAAAGTATGCATAGGTGTTTTCAGCAGGGTCAGGTCCCTGATCTGGCTGATGGCAAGGGCAGGTGAGCTTGCATGCAAACACTGGGGAGGGCACAGGAAGTCATGGCCTATGCTGCAGGAGGATGGGAAAGAAGTAGTAGCATGGAACCAGCACCTTCAGGAATATGAATGAAATTTAGCTGTATGGTGGCGTTATCTTTTAAGGATTAATTAATGTTATAGTACATGAATATTCCTATAACGTTACATATTTGAATAAAATGGTACTGCTTTATATGTTTTGCAGGTTATTTCACAAAAATCAGTGGTTTTCAACCGGTTTCTTCTCTTAAATATGTATTAACAAGCTTGTGTTAAATCAGCAAAAAAAAAATTTTGTTCAAGGGAAATTATTTTTTGCTTTTGCTTATCCTCTCCCTCAACTTTTTTCCTCTTTTATATTTCAAAGTACAAGGATTGCCTGAATCAAGGTTGATTAAAGGATTTAGATAATGTAAAGTGTACTTATTTATGTTAAAGGCTGCATCTTCGTGTTTGCGGTATCTGATGGCTGTACAGAACCACCTCCTCAGTAACACTATTTTGATTAAACCTGATGAAAATGATGACAGTGACAGCTCCTTGCAGGGAGAGACATTGAAGGTACAGGTAAACACCAAGTTTTATTCTAGTATGGCTCTCTACAGTCAGTGTTTCTGTGACACCTGTTGTTTCTGCAATGCATTCTACTTAGGCTGTTTTGTTGGTTCTTTTCCTCTTGATATAGTTAAATTACTGTAGATAGTTTTTTCCTGTTCTCCAGCTAAAGTCTGCAATTGTTCTGTGTTCAGTATTGCAGCTTAGATTCTATATTGTCAGTGACAGCAGACACTTCCCTTCCTAAATGTATGTGTAATGAAGTTTAAAATATATTTTAATTAATATGTGCTAGTAAGAAAATTCATGTGTGCCAGGAATCCTTTCTGGACACATTAGCCTCCGACTTCTCCAAATCACTTAGGTCGTCCTTGAAAAAATATTTTTCAGATCTAAAGTGGAAAGGGTTTTCTCACTTACTTTACCTGGCTTCTGCTTTTTTTTTTTTTCAGTTTTAACTTACAAAGCTTATGTAGAACCACCTACATCTGTTGTCTGAAATAGTGTGAATAATGTTTGTGGCAAGGAAATGGTTAGAGGGACAAGGTTTGCAGACAGTGGTTGTTTTGTTGGTATAAGGCTTATTAAAATGGTGTGATTTCATATTACTGCTGGAATAGTCTTGAATGAACTTATAGAAGCCAGATTTATCCTAGCATGCAGGCTGTCCTATCATAGTAGTTTTATGTAACAGTAATAATTCTTCTATAATGGTATTGACTTCTGAATTTCTGGTATTGTTTCATAAGCTGGTTTTGTCTGCTACTCTTTGGGACTTTGTGTGCTTGTAATCTGTTGCAGTTCAAAGTTATTTGTTCAGGCTCATTGAGTAAATGCTAAATATTGTAGTATTTTTCTTGTCTCACTATTCACCCATGTTTTCATTGTTCAGTTTCTCTCTCTACAGTGATCCTCATACCCGCTAGGACATTCTGTCACCAATGCTGTACCTTGGCTGGCTGACAGCCGTCTCTCCTGTGCTGGACTTGGGGATTCCTTCCCTCTAGAAACTGGATGTGCATCCTGTAAAATATGCACCTAGTTTCTCCCAGCACTTTGGGGCTTAGCATTAATCAAATTTAAGTCTTGGATGAATCTACTGCTGCAGGCCTGCCAGGTCACATTATCATTATTTTAATTTGGAAATCCATCGTTTTGTTCTGTTGTCCTTTTTTTTGTATTCTCTAAGAATTTAAGTATCCTATAACTCTTTTTGTACCTAGGAGCTAAAGACCAGCATTTTGTCTCTTGCTACACAAATTCTGACAGGATGTGATGAAGTCTTAGAAATGCTGCAACAAGTCACTACAGCACTAATAAACAGTGACATTTCTGATAGAGAGCAAAGGTAAGTCGAGTATGCTAACTTGAAAACAGTAAGCTGTTGCTTTTTGTGGCTTGTTGTACAAGTACAGTTAGAATTACTTGTTCTTTATAACTTCATACTGGAGCTTTGAATGGGATGTGAACAAAAGCTGTGAACCTTTTCTCTCATTAAACAAACACCTCCCTCTCCCAGTTGTGTTTCAGTTTCTATGCTTTCTGTGCCTGCAAGATTAGTTGTGTTTATTGACAATACACAATTCCTTTGGGATGTTTTCAGATAGGTTTCATGCTCATATATATTTTTGTAGATAGAGATTCTTTTAAAATACTTTGAGCTACATGTGCTAGGAGCCTGATATACATACTGAATAAATACATCTGTGTTTGATGCGGACTTTCATCCTAGGCCCATGGGAGCTTATCATTTTCGAAGTAATTATTGAACTCTTGATTTACTGTCTTCTGGTCTATCATTGTTTAGTAAGAATTGACAGCACAGACTAGGGCGCTAGTGCTTTGGAGAAATTTTAAAGTTTTCAAGATAGTAAACTTTTAGTTTGTTTTTTTGTTTTTTTTTTTTAATGTGATGCAAATGTTCTCTGCTGAATTTTGAATCGCCTATTTATGCAGCCTGTTACAAGATTAAACAGGTGACTAAAAATAGTAGTGATACTCTATGAAAATGTAAACCTTGACTCTCCTTACAGATTAAAAGGCCTGGAGCAAATTACGAAGGCTACTATGCTTGGTCATCTGCTTCCCGTCCTACTGACATCTCTGATGCATCCAAATTTGCAGACTCTAACTATGGCTGATGCCTTGATGCCTCAGCTGGTGCAGCTGGTTCTTTACACAAGTCAGGTATGGTCTTTGTGTCAGCAGTTGTCTGCAAAGGAAAAAAGATGTGGCATGCATGTTCTAAAATGCTGTAGATCTTGGTCAACTTTCTGCAGTAAGTGATCCACAGGTCATAGTTTAAGAATTTTCAACAGCTACAACAGCTGATAATGCTGAATATCAAATTTGACTTGGTACAACAGCTGTTAAGTAATGATTTATTGTCAATAACAACATACAGTGTGATGGTTAATATTTCAATAATGAGATCTTAAAATTATTTACTGTTTACACATTTCTAACACTGTATATTTTGTGCCACAGACTGCACTGCTGCTTAAAACTCAGTCTCCAGTTTTCTCGGAACTGAACAGTTCCCCCAGTGGTGTATCAGAACAGAAAGGGAAACTGTTACCTGATGAGAGGTGATTTTCTTTACATTTAGGTCATTTCATGGGATAAAATATATTAGCTGTACTGTTCGTTTGACCGTTGCTGCGGGATAAATCTTAAAGCAGTAATCTTTTTTTTTTCTTTTAGTTTTTTTTTTTAAGGCAAAGCTGTAATGGTTTGTAAGGCTGTCTTAGAGGTATGTAAGCCTTTACAAAAGGCAATTAGTTCTAAATTTTTTTTGGATATAAAATTAAATTATTAGTATCTTCAGATTGTGTGCACAGGTTATAGTTTGTTCTGTTTTTTCCCTCACTTCAAGCATTAGGAATTAATTCTAAATGTTCCTCTTACAATAAATTAGGCTAAGGAAGACCATCATGAGTAAATGGCTCTGGCAGCATGAGATACAGTATTAAAACCATTGGAAAGATACTAAATGGATTCATTTACATAGACAAATATAACAATTTTAAGTCCTGCATTTAAATCCTGTGTCTCAGCTCAAGGTTATACAGCTTCTGCTTAGAAACAGGAACACGCAGCTAAATTAAATAAAAAGTGCTTATCATAGTCATTTGCAATGCTGCAGACTTTGTAGTGTTAAACAATTTGTGATAATGTGTAGTGTACTGTGGGAAAACTCTGAAGAATTTATTTTCAATTGTCCTCCAAATTATAAGCGTCACTGAAATATTAGACATATTGGTTTATGACAGTGTAATCAGTTTTGGGTGCTGTCTCAGGACAGGTTTTTTTATACTATCAGTCGTGTTAGAATCCATAAATATTACCATTTACTTTTTTATGGTGGTACTTAACTTGTTTACCATAATTTGGAAAATGGAAAGCACAGGGAAAAGTTTAGATCTTACAGGTTAGAGATTGGCATAGTTATTTCTAATGTACAGAGTTCATACTATTTAAGTTCTGCATGTTCCCTCAACACAGTTATGCCTAAAATAAGGGGCCAATACTCTGTGTCACTATGCATCGATACTGAGAGCTGATTATAAGTACTTTACAGTTTGATGTGTGAATATATAGTAGAAATCTGTGTGTTGAATTTTAGGACTAATTTTTCACTCTAATTTCAGAATGCTGGAAGAGAAAGAAGAACCAGGTTTTCTTACGGGTTTGAAGATCCCTGCTCCCTGGGCTGCCGGGAAGACTGTAGAAACAGTTCACCCCGTCAGGGATAACTATAAATTTAAAGAAACTGTACATATTCCAGGAGCCCGCTGTTTATATCTTAGATTTGACAACAGATGTTCTTCACAGTATGATTACGATAAGGTAAGCAAGGGCCAATTCAGAAATTCTTTTGTATGTTTTCATCAGCAGTACTTCCCGTTTTCATCTTTTCTGCCCCTTGTGTCTCATGGCATCTTATTTCCAGTGATCAGGATAATGCAGGAGTTTTTTATTGGTAGGAGCTTATTAGTGTACACTGTAACGTCACAGTCTACTTCAAGGCTGTAAAGTACAGGTATGCAGAGAGGTTTTTTTCTTGTGTGGCACAAGTGTGAATAACTTTTCAAAAGAATTCTCAAGTTTCATCTTAAGAGTAGACTTAGCTAAGCGACAGAAAATGTACAAAGAGTTGTTGACATGAGAAGGCAGGAAGATGAAAATAAATCGTTCATCTTTAATTTCTATTCTTCTTGAAGAAACAATCCAAAAAGAGTATATGCTTAATTCTTCTTGTGTATTGTTTCAGAATATAATATCCAGTGATTGTTTCAATGTTTAAAACCTATCAGTTATGAGGATCTTTTAAGAGTTAAACTCTTTAATTAGGAAACTTCCTCAAAAGATGTCAGAAGTAGTGGTAGTTATGAAATAGCAGAAATATAGTAGGCTCCAGAGGTGTGCGGTTTGGGGGCAGGGGTGTTTGTTTTGGGTTTGTTTTCCCCCCCCCCCCGGATATTCATGCCAACTCTTCCATATTTTTTTTTTTTTTAAATTCATTTCGTGATGCTCAAATTGTCAAAGTTTGACTTCCTTCTCATTTTTGCTGTTGGTCAGTCTTCCTTGTTTCTCAGATTTTAATCTAGCTGCCTACATTGTAGATCAGCACAGTTTGTTTAAACTGGGCAGAACTGGAGAAGTTACTTATTTTCCACCTGATGATAAATGACTTGTTTACGTGGATTAATATGAACAAGTATTTTCAATTTCAAGAACACAACTAATAGCACTTACTTACTTACTTCGTATAATCAGAGAGCTACTTGTGCTCCTTACTAATTGTTGCCATTTATTTTTCGACATAGAGCAAGTCCTGTGATACTCACTCCCATTAGTTATTTATAAGCGTCTTTAATATTAATGTCATCCATTACTGATTAAACCCCTGCAGAAAACTTTGGGCCTCATCACGTTCCCACTGAAGTCACTGACAAAATATTAACTTTGGGAGCAAGACCAATCCGTTTATTAGTAGAGAGGCAGTATGTTCTAGTTAGCCCAGCACGAGGACTAGAAATTAGGATTTCTCCTGACTTCTGCTCCCAGTTCTGCTGCTGACTTGTGTGACCTTGGGGGCAAGTCACTCAATTTCCTCTCTGCCTCAGTTTCCCCATCTGTAAAATGGGGATAATAATACTTGCCTACTCACCTCACAGGGCTGTTGTGAGGATTTGTTAATGTTGATAAAGCGCTTTGAAAATATAAAGCGCGGTGTAAGTGCTAAGTATTATTATTATTATTAGATTTTCTTGTTTTTCTCTTACAGTCTAACAGTGTATTTTATGTTTTGAAGTTGGTGATCTATGCTGGTCCTAACACAAACAGTAGGAAGGTTGCTGAGTATGGAGGCAATACACTGGGATATGGCAGCCGTAGTGTCTTAGGAACTGGTTGGCCGAAAGACTTAGTAAAGGTACAGTATTATAATCCAACAATATTTCATATAGAAAAATCCCCTTTGGAAACCATGTCGAGTCCATTTTAACCCTTATAGCAATGAAGTCCAAGCTTTTAAGTGTACGGTTATCCATGATGAGATCACTTCATAAGTGGGCTCTTATGTCCTTGGGGAATAACTTTGAACTCAACTGTATGTTATGTGTGATGCTTCTCTCTGAGCTTATCTTGTTTTGTTATGTCTTACTGGAATTCATTATCAGTATGTTTCAGTCCTGGAGTCTCTAATGGCACTACTGTTCTCATAAGTGTATCTTCCTAAGAGAAATTCTTGCACAGTCTGAGGCTGTGTGTATTTTCTTAAGGTCCATGGAATTGACTGCATTTTTTTAACACTGGCCCACCAATATAACAAGTAGCAGATGTAGCAACTTTCCAGCCATTTATGTTGGGTTTTAAAATTGCATTGGATGCTTTTGGCAGTAAAGCTAAGACAGAAAAATCCCTCAGACTTCTTGAAACTTCAGTAGGTCAAGAATTTTGCAGAATGTTCCCTCAGATTGTATGCAGTATGATTTTTTTATTTATTTTTTTTTTCTTATAAGTTTGTCCTGCTATGCTGTCCCACACTAAAACCGGGCTTATACACATAACAAAATAACTTCAAAAAGGAAAACAAGAAGTTATAAACTAGAAAGCAACTTCAGACAAGCATTCCATTGTTCACATTTAATGGAATTTCATTGAATTTTTTCAGACATAGATTTTTATACTGCTCTTTTAGCAAAGTCTTCTATTAATGTGTTGACAGTCTTTAAGAGCTTGTCTGTCTTCCTTCAGGAAGAGTGCTGATTATTGCATGGTTTCTTGCAGTCAAATAATGAAAGCATTTTGATGAAAGTCAAGGCCAAGTAACACAGACTGATAAATTCTACTTTTGATTCTACAACTACGGTGTTTTTTTTGTTTTACTGTAGCTAACCAGCAGCAAAATTAAAATCAAATTGTCCACTAAAAGATACCCTTACAAAAAGGGAAGAATTTTAAATTAGAGTATATATAGTTGGAGATAAAATTAATACTTAGATAACGGTCATTAAAAACATTAATCCATAAAATATGCCACTTTTATGAAAAGCCTGTTTGTTTGCCTCAGTTCTTAAATGTATCTTCTTTTTTTTTCCCTCCCCCCCCTTCCTCCCCATCAAAATTTTAAGGTGGAAGGAGATACAGTCACCTTCTCATTTGAAATGCGGAGTGGTCGTGAGCACAACACTCCAGACAAAGCTATGTGGGGCTTTGCTTGCACTGTTCGAGCACAGGTACTCAAATATGACAGATTCCATGGGATAGGTTCAGCTTCAATTTATCTTCTGTCTGTTACGCACTTCAGATCAAATAGAAATGTACTTCAAAGTTGGAGGTTAACACTTGAAATTTAAACCAGTAATAGCTTCCTTATTTTGGCAATAAGACAATTCATCTCTTTACAATGTAAAGGACCTAAGTTTTAGATGCTTGGCTTCCTTAGCTAGAGATGGTCTGTAGCATGCTTAGGGTTTTATGAAGATAGTTATTACCAAATATGTCTTACCTATCTCTTGTCATTGGCACCAGACTTGCATGAAGTGACTGTAATACCTCTTGGTGCTTGTAGATCAGGGTTTCTTTGAAGAGATGGGTATGTTGTAACGACCTGGAAATCGGAGATTTAATAAGGGAATAATGATTCCAGCCTATAAAGAAGAGAGGGGAGGGATGCTGGGATCAAACAAAAGCAAACTCAAATCTCCCTACCGGGAAGCTGGGAATAGGTCTGTGAGACGGCAGATCTGCAGACCAGAAAATGACTGAACCAAAAATAACTTTACCTTTTCTTTTCTTTCTTGGTTCAGGAAAATAACATTTAAAGCCTTTGTTTCTTGTCTTGAGTTGTTCTTATATGTTGCTCTAAATTGTTAAAGCATTTTTTCAGTATACCTCTGTGTAAGAGACATATGAAAGCTATATATATCTTTATATATAGTCTATATATAAAAATATAAAATCTCCTTTCTTGAAATATATTGGGGAAGGACTTCATGATTGATTGATTAGTGCAACTTATCCCTGTTCCTACTACAGGAGTCTTCAGAGGACGTGTCGGGAGGCTTGCCCTTCTTAGTTGACCTGGCACTTGGCCTTTCTGTGTTAGCTTGTTCTATGCTGAGAATATTATACAATGGACCAGAAATTACCAAAGATGAAGAAACCTGTCAGGAGCTCTTAAGATCTAAACTATTACAAAGGTAAAAAACAAAATTTAATCTGAGTTCCGGTGTGTTGGTTTTTTTCCTGAGGGAAGGTGGCTTTGGTAGTTGTGGTCAAGTCTCATGTTTTAAGGTGATTGTTTTGATAATTTTTCCTGCAGAGTTTGTTCAGAGCTCCTGTGTTGCCTAAAACTAAGGGAATATTCTCTAGAATAGAGGTTTTCTGTAGAGGAGGATTGGGCTATGTTTGGTACCACCCACAGTTAATATGTTAATACGTAGTCTGTCTTTGTAATGTGTTGTTGACTAATGTGTCTTTCTGAATGAGGGGGGAGAATTAGGAAAAAAAAATAAATTTAAAAATCCTTTTCTTCTGTTTTTGTTTATTTTTCCAGGTGCCAGTGGCAGGTGGAAGCTAATGGAGTGATATCTCCAGCCCTTACACCGAGTCCTTCTCCATTGCCTCTTACTATAGATGAAGATAGGGAATTTACATATCCTTCTGATGTTCTAGTGCCTCCTGTTGGACACTATTTTGATTTGCCTAGGATTAGGCTGCCTCCAGGAATCATGATAAAACTCAGGGAAATTTCTGGACGTGCTCGGCCTCAATTTAGACCTAGTATAAAGTAAGTAGTCATTGTTTTGCTCTACTTTTCTAACTTATTTTTTGAAATGTTTGGTGCCAATGTAAGTGAGATTAAAAAAGCAATGGTAAGGATGCAGCATGACTGTCATGCATGATGGTGTGCATTCAATATTCTGCAAATACTTGTTTGTGAATGCAGCATCTAGTGAATTTTAAATATGAATTGTCAAAGTTTGTCTGTTTTTCTTGCTTAATCAGTTTGGCTTTACCTATAACCCTAGGGAAGTGATTCAGCCAGAAGTAATGGAGGAGATGGTAGTTTCATGTGTGATTAAACATTTGAATTTGGTTGATGCACTCCAGTCCCTGATAAATTTCCAGTATCAGGAAGAACATGCCGAAGAATATGATTTACTTTGTAAAATTATGGGAGAGACCTTTAAGAAGCTAAATGCCATGGAGAGACAATTGCAGGTAAAAAAAAAATTACACACACAAAAAAAAAAGGTGGCTTTTTTTTGGAGAATAAAGGTGTATTATCAGCATTTTAGAAACAGAAGTACAAAATATACTCAGATTTCTTCTTTTAAGATCTCATCTACTCCTTAAGATGAACAACTGCAGTAAGTGTTATTTTTTCTCTTTGTTAGAGTGTGGCTGAGTTGGAACAGAAATGGCAGAATGAGGTAGATGATGCCATGCATGGGAAGCTGGAGAACAACGTCCCATTCTTTTATGATTATCACTTCAATGAGGTAAGCATTGTGGCTGCTGTGTGTGGTTGTGCTTCATGCTGCTCTCTCAATCAAACATGTTCATCCTTTTCCTTCACTTTGTTTAGAGCAAGATGAAAGAACTAGAACTTCTGTGTTCAATGAAAGAAGTTTCTTTTGATGGAAGTGATCTTGAGAATGTGGTCCTGGCATTGAGGTTAGTAGCTGGCTGTGGAGTGTGCCATTTAGACAAGGTACTTAGAAGATAGGCAACTTTAAGCAGCTGTGGAATTTCAGTGAGTTCCAAAAGCAGTATGCCGGGTTAAAGTTGCATACATACATAAAAGCTTATTGAAGTAGGCACTTGAATCTCATTCTGCCCTGTAATACTTAATGGTGTGAAACAGAAGCTGGCACTATATGTTTTGGAAACATTTTATTCTAATTCCATTAAAGGCTGGTAGACCTACAGAAAGAAAACAATCTTTGGGGGCAGGAACGTTCAGATGAACTTCTAATGAGGGATGCAAATACTTTAAAACTTAATTTTCCTGTCTGTCTAGCAATATCTGATTAAATTGTTAGAAACATTTTTTGCTAAATATGTTAATATTAGTACCTACAGCTATGAGTACTTATTAACAAATCACTTGTTTATTTCTTTATTTTTTTTCTGCTTTCTACTTTGTTGGCATAGAATAGATTGGTGCTATATGTCGTCTTTAAAATAACCTTTCTCACAGTGACACTTCATTTCAGAAGGCATTAAAACATAAATGAGTTTGCTTGTTTTATTTTTCTTTCATAATCTTAGGGAGAAGTTTTTTCAAGAGGTGAATTCACTGATACAGAAGACCTCTCATCCCCTAGCAAAAACAAAAACATTAGTTAAGAGCTTGATGAACAGAGCAGAGCTGTTACTACATGTCACTATTGCAGCACAGTCTGGTATCACAAGAAGTATATCTGGTACCCCTGCAGAGACTCCAGGTAGATATCTCATTACCAGCATTGTACTTTTTTTTTTTTTTTTCCTAAAGATAGAATTTATTCCTTTTCTCTTAGTTTCCCTCTTTCACTTAAATTAAAATGAAACCTTTTTTTTTACGTTTTCAAATTAAATAAACTTTTACAGTAAATGAAGCTGAGTCTTTGTTTTCTGATTGCCATAATGATGGTAAATTAAGGTCTGAGAAATCATATCTGGAATTTCAACTTTAGTCTCCTGAATCAAAACAAAACTAACTTGAAACAGTACCTGAAAACAGGAAAGTCCTCAGAACTGAGTTTCAAGTTCTTGCTTAGACTGTGTTTTCCCCACCATACGTTATAACTTTCACTGGAATGTCCACAGTGATTTTAAAAACAGTTTGTAAATAACCTCCTACACTAGAACTGACATTCTTTCGTCATGTATAATATTGCAGCCTGTAAATCAGCATCTGAAACAAAAGTGATATCTCACGCAGTCCGTCAGCCCGTCTTTCTTCGCAGTATGTCAGCACCATCTGACTTAGAAATGATTGGTAACGAAGATATCGAGTTTGCTAGATCAAGTCAAAGGTATACAAGGGTTTATTCCACTAAGCTGCTTTACAATAACATGGCCTGTGTAGTTAAAATCATAATAAACTTTGCAGGCATAGCACTTTTTTTTTTTTTTGCCTTGGTAACAGCTTACTGCTGCTGGGTGTAATTATCCTATATTCTCATAGGCGCCGCCATGTTACCAGCCATAGAAGTAGTTCTTTCACTCTTCTCCAGTCACTGACCATCGAGGACAGCAGAGATAAACCTACATACAGTGTCTTACTGGGGCAACTGTTCGCTTTCATTGGAACAAATCCTGACCAAGCGGTATGTCACTTTAAATGTGCTAAATTGTTATGTTTTCAAATTCAGACTTTCACAAAGAGGGGAGGTTTCTTGCTTATGTCTCATTAACAAAAACAAACAACCAAAACCTCCTAGGTATCCAGCAGCAGTTTTCTGCTAGCTGCTCAGACAAGGTGGCGTCGTGGGAACACAAGGAAGCAAGCCCTGGTGCATATGAGAGAGTTGCTGACGGCAGCTGTTCGCGTTGGTGGTGTGACGCATCTTGTAGGCCCAGTGACCATGGTACTTCAGGGAGGACCAAGGTTTGTTTATTTCTCTAAAAATAATTAAATGTTTTGGTCTCTGTAGGAGATAGTAAATTGCTTCACGCTAAGACAAACAGTGAGAAGTGATTAGCTGTGAGGGCTCAAGTTTGCCAAACAAAGCTTGCAACAACCAGTTTGGCCCTTGTGGGATAAAAAGGCAGAAACTTCTAAGAAATTATTTTATTTGGCAGCAGATGAACTTTCCTTTCATACTGGCATGATGTGTCCACAGATGCATATATAGGGTATCCTACTCTCATGACTTAATTCTAAATTCATGTTAATTGGGTATTAGTGGTACATTTCACTGATACTGTCATCTAAGTTTGATAAATACTTTGTATTTTGTTTGTCGTCAAATTTCAGTCATGTCTGAGGTAAAACTACATACTATCTTGTTTACGTATGTTTCATGTTAAAGCATTGTGACTTGCAGTTTTGCTTCTAAATCTTCCTTCAATAATTCTTAGTATGTGCTGATTTTTTTTTTTGTTTTAAAACTATATTTGGAAGTTTGTTCATTTTATTTAACCTAGAAAGCTTACCATTTCAAATATCTGACTACCAACAGAATTGAAGAGCTCACGTGTGGTGGGATGGTGGAACAAGTCCAGGAAGCTTTTGGAGAGACTATGACATCTGTGGTCTCGCTGTGTGCTCGCTACCCCATTGCTTGTGCAAATAGCATTGGCCTCTTATGCACTATACCTTACACAAGGTATGAAAATATTTCTTTCAGAAAGGGAAGGAGGGCATCCATAGCTGTCCTTGTTAGGTTTTGCCTTAAGGAGAAGCATTATATAGTATAAATATACTCCCTTTACTCATAATGAGGAGTATCTGAGAACTTCCTGTTAAATTTTCTCAGAATACAGAATTTCATCTGGGGAGGACAAGGGAGACACAGAACTGTCTTTCTGCAAATTGAAGTAACTAATTGCCGAGTTAACTGCAAGTTCTGGATTTTCATGGTGTCTGTTGTTAGTGACTGAAAAGTTACTTAAGTAAGTTCTGAATTTCTCTTCCCGTACAGGAGCGAAGAAAAGTGTTTGGTACGTAGTGGCCTGGTACAACTTATGGACCGGCTTTGCAGTTTAAGCAGCCAGACAGAATCCAGTTCAAATGAAAAACAGACTAAGAAACAGAAGGTGGCCACCATGGCTTGGGCTGCCTTCCAGGTGCTAGCCAATCGGTGTGTTGAATGGGAGAAAGAAGAAGGTAGGAATGCTGCCAAATATATTTCTACTGTATGCTTTAGAATTACCCAAGTCTCTCAGAAGTGGTGTAAATGTATTTAAAATAGGGCATTCACTCACCATGACTTCAGTACTGTGTGGGTTCTTTAGAGAACACAAGTGGATACAAAAATAAGTTAACTTTCTTGTTGTTGTTGGTTTTTTTTTTTTTAATTCTAGCTTTTTTCATCTTCATGGAAGCATTTATGTTGCAAATAATTTCAAGTCTGCCACTTGGTTCTGTCTAGACATAACCAGACAACCTGGAGACCCTGAGTAATCACTTACGCATTTCTCCTGTGTTAGGATTCACCCATAACATACATAAACTTACAGACGCATGGCTATTGGCTGATGGGGCATAGATTTGATTTTTAATTAAAGACATTTATATGTAAAAAGTTTCACTATAGCAAAACAAAAATATTTTTTACTATTTTCAGCTTATGGGTAAGGAATTTGTAGATGTATATGTTCATTTCTGTTAATTACAGTTGTGTATTCTTGCATTACCTTTAAAGGTGGTTCAACAGAAGCTGTTCACTCTGGTCTGGCTCGTCAGGTCTCCAGCCTTCTTACCAACCATCTCGCACGAGCTACAGAATGTTGTGGTAATCAAGCTGCAGGAAATGATGCCCTTCAAGATGTTCTCAGTCTTCTTAATGATCTGTCAAGGTACTAGGCCTTTGTCTCTGGAGTATTTTTTTTTTTTTTTCAGTATATGAAAGCAGGTGGGGGTTCTTATGGGGATTTTTTTACAGTAGTGAAGGTAAAGTAACTTCCAAAATCATTCCAAAACTTGATTGTAAACTGACACTTACTCAGTCTTAGTGTTTAATCAGTGCTATCGGGTTATGTAACCGTTAATGCACACAAATTTTTTTTTAATTACATCTTGTAAATAATAAATTCATTTGTTTTTAATTCCAAGACAATCATGAAACAATCAATTTTTTTTTCTAACAGCAGTTACCTGGGTTTTTTTTTCCCTCTCAGGAGTCACATAGGTAAAGCAATCCTGAGCCAGCCAGCCTGTGTCTCAAAGCTTCTGTCACTTCTCTTGGATCAGCGTCCTTCTCCAAAGTTGGTCCTTATAATCCTCCAATTGTGTCGTGCTGCGCTGCCTCTTATGAGTGTTGAGGACTGTGGAAATGTGGAATTACCTCCCTGGAGCTACTCAGTACCCTCTCTGAACAGTGAACAGGATGATCCCAGTGACCCAGCCTCCAAGATTGCCTCTCTCCTGTTGGCAAAGCTGGCAGACTATGTAGTACCAGGTACCAGCATCTTTTTGGTGTTGTGCTAACTTGAGAAATTGCCAAGCAAGTCTTGTTTCTTCAAGGAGCTTTTGTATTGACAGAAGCTCAAGTAGGAAAAGGTATATGGTATGTCAGGATATTTCCATGACTTTCCATCTGCCACTTAATTTAACTGTTCTCAAACTAAGGTGTGCGTCACAGTGATGTTTTAGATGTATCTTGGGTGTGTTAGCATTAGTTTCAAGGGCAAGAAAGTTTGCTGATGGACCTCATGGTTGTGTGTTTTTCTTTGTTTGTTTTCCTTTCTACTTCAAGGATGCCAGACAGTTCTTTCTCCAACTGCCTCTGAGCCGGATACTACTTTGGCAAAAGCCAGCCCTAAAAATTCCATAAAAGGTGATAAAGATCCTGGAGAAGAAAGCGAGGCAGTAGATGGTAAACTTTCTATTTTTATTCATAAACGGGAAGACCAGTCATCCCATGAAGTCCTTCAGCCATTACTAAGGTAATCTTAACTCACTGGATTGGAATTAGTAACCAATTTCATCAGTTCCATTTCTCTCCCTTTTTTTTTTTTTTTTTAGTGCTATAGCTGTAGAAAAATGCATCCTAGACATACTGGTAAATGAGAAAGCAAAATGTCTTTCCAATTTGTTGTGTTTACTGGCAAAATAATAAGATAATGCAAAAATAGTTTATAGGGCTGATGCTTACTGATGCTTAGCATACTGTTACCTGGATAAAAATGTATACCACTATACTGAATTTGTGGTGAGGCAGCAGCAGAAAGAATCTAAATCCCAGTGCTTCTTGGACTTGTCTGTTTTGTAGAAGACAACTTAGCAATGATGAGAGCAGCAAAGCTGAAACAGAACCGAGTATACAGATGTATAAAAGGAGGAGGGGGATATGAAGTGTGACATTTTGATTTTTGGCTTGCTTACCAGCCATGTAAGCCACTAGCAAAGGAACATAAAAACATCTTAATCTGTCTGAAAGCAATCACATGAAAAATTAGCTACTTAAATGATACTCCATCAGAAAAATTGAATGTATCTTGTTATGGTATTACAGACTATGTAGGACTAACAAATAGAACTATCAAAGCAAACTGGCTTTAAAAGCATAGTTTTTAATAATGCATACGCTGGATAATAATATGCTATTACAGTTTCTTTAGTATTCTTGGTACCCACCTGGATTTTGAGGTCTCGGAATGTCAAACAGCCAATGTTATCACCTCTTGCATTTTGTACTATTTGTATCATCTTCCCCTATTCCAAGCTGGTTTTGAACCCATGCCCTAAAAATAATACTACAAGGTAGAGCTGTTGCATGTTCTTAGGAGAAAGGTTGACCCAGAGCCCTCAGGCATTTGTGTTCAGTAAAAGCCAATTTCGTGATACTTCTTTTTGAGGGTGGGAAGGGTTAAATTGCTATGCAAATAACAACATTCAATAGTATTAAATTCAATTGGGTATGTCCTTAACTATCAAATATTTCTATTATTGTTAAGCAATTCAGTTGCAAGGGTTGCTTTCAAATAATTTAAAAACATGCATAATATATTAAATTGGACTGTATAGTTCAGCTATTTTTTCTGCTAATGAAAACAAAGCTAATGTGTTTTGTTTTCACTGTAATAGTAGCTCAGAAGGTCGTCCATTCCGACTAGGAACTGGAGCCAATATGGAGAAAGTGGTGAAAATGGATCGAGACATGACAAAAGTAAGAAAAGGAATAACTAGACAATTATTCAACATTGTAAAAATCGGTGGCCATTCAGAATTCTTGTGTTTTACTGATGTTAAATCCCCTTTATTAAGTGTTGTTCAACTAACAGAAATGTTCAGAAAGATAACTTTATATGTAATGTTAGCATTATATAGTTATTGATGTAAATACAGGGATAAATGATGAAGAAGAATTTCAGCTAAGGCTTCCTCCAACCCTTGTAGGTCATGTTTAAGCCCCTTTAATAGTCTCTTTCCTCAAGTATTTAATGCATGTTGATAGCACGAATTTTAAACCACATGTTTAAATTGAATTTTCATGTATATTTTCAGACATATTATTGAGTGTTTGCACCAGAAATACTCATGTGTGGATTTCTGATCAGAGAAGAGAAACTATACTGTTAAGCTAAGAATGGAATATTAAACACAGTGAATCCACATTGATCTGTGATCTCTTTGTAGATGAGAAAAAGCAACAGAGAATTTGTCTTATGACTGTGACTAATACATACACAGGAGGATGTTTTGATGTGTTCTCAATACTTTTACATATGCAGAGGGAGGAGAGTTAAATGAATCACATAGTGTGGCCAAATAGAGCTAACATTAGTATTTGTCTTGTATGGCAATTTTATTTTCAGAGTGGCTGCTGTGAAGTTATTACAGAAGAAGCTGCTGCAGCTCTTCGAAAGGCAACTAAGTGGGCACAGTCTGGTCTAATAGTTAGTGTTGGGCCACCCATAGAAACCATCAATCCAGAAACTACTAGTGGGTTGTCCACTGGGGACAAAAAGAAGACCGCCCAAACATCTATTTGCAGAGAGAGGAATTCTGAGCTTGCCCGGTAGGTCACTGATTCTCTACCGATTCTCTTTTCTGTATACCAGTATTTGTAGTGCTCTAGAAAGTACTCTGGGTTTTCATAAAATACCCTTTTTTGTGCTGTATAATGTTGTTGACAATTGAAGCTTCTCCTTCTCTTGTTTTGAAATTAATGGGCAAATTGCTTGCTTTTGTATAGGACGGATCCTGTGAGGCCGTTCATTAGTGGTCATGTTGCAAACAGCATGGCAGCAGAGGTGATTGCTTTACTGCATAGCTTGTTGATGGCACCAGAATCAAATGCAGCTCAGATATGGACAACAACTGCTGAAAAAGTAAGCAAACAGAAGATTAAGTATCAAATTTTACACCAAGCATGTATTGAGTAGTTAAGAGAACTTAATTATTAGCAATTTCCTAAGATACTCCTTTCCGATTCACTACTTCCAACACTTCAAACTGGGATGTGCATAGAATGCATATGCATGGATGCATAGAAGCAACCCTTTCTAGTAGATGGTATCTATCTGACATCTTAGGGTAGAATAAATAGTCGAAAATTATCCCTCAATAGAGAATGTGTTGTCATTCTGTAATTCACCTGTCATTCTTTTCAGTAATTAATAATGCTGTTTGTTTAGGGACTTATCTTGCCTTTGCCGGATAGTTATTCTACCTTTGCTATTCAGTCCTTTTTGCCATGACATCTGAGGGTCTAAAGTGTTGGCTGGAAAGTATGGCACATTGCTTTAATGTTCTTCTGAATCCTGTAGCACCTAATCTGTTGCTTAGGCTAAATCCTTGAGCAAAGACTTTTGCTAAGATTATATATGTAACACTATGATTCTAAAAGTTATTAGGGAATGGAACTGGCTTTGATGGTGTTCACACTTCAGAGAACTTAGAATATTCTGAGTTATATAATTCTCTTCAAGAACAAAAATAATTCTTCTGAGACTGCGTGTGGGCTGGAGGCTTGGGGTGTTGGTTTTTGTTTGAATTGTGCTTTGAAGTCATTCTCTGGTATTTTTACTTCTGTCTTCAGGTTCTGTCTCGGGCTCTGATGTACATTCCACAACTTGGGAAATATGCAGAGAGTATTTTGGAGAATGGGAGTAGCAGTGGAAGGAAACTTGCTAAACTTCAAAGAATTGCTCGGCAGGCAGTAGCTGCCCTTTGTGCTCTGGGTGGCTTTAAGGAGACGATTAAAATAGGTTCTGAAGTTCAGGTAATTCAGCACCGTTCACATTTTCTGTCTTAAACAAGAATTGGCGCTTTTGACGATGTTTTATCTGCGTTGGTATACTTGTGATGAAGCATGCAGATTGCCTGTGGTTGTGAAGCAGTTGCAATAATGCTTGTGGAGACGGCTATTCTGTGTTATTCCTGTTTCCTAAAATACCTGGCTCTAATTGTGTGTTGAGTTGGTGTGTGGTATTAAACACTCAGTGTTTCTTATTTGTAAAGCCTTAAATCTTATGCGGACCTTCTTTGGTTTTAGGTTTTAGGTAAAGGAATAGCAGGAAGCATTGGAGTTGTGGCATCGATTAATGAACAAGAAGGTATAGCAACGGTCAAATTTCCACCTACCAGTATAGACAGTAGAAAGACTTCACAAGCATCAGACACATTAACTATTCCGTTATCTAGGCTCTGTGTTCCACGGTCTGAGGTACGGTAGTTTTAAGAATCCAATATTAAGTACAGTATCAATTATTTAATTTTTTTTGTCACAGCATACTGGCAATTAATCTACAGCATGTAAAAAGTCTCTTTCATCTTTGATCAAAGATTATTTGTGAAGTTTGCCTCATTGTTTAAACATATCTTAACAATATCTATATTTAAGTTCTCATTCAAGTAACATGAATATTCATCTTTTAGTGCTTAAAGATGTTCCATTGCATACTGTGTTGTTTTTTCAGTTTTGTTTCTGTTTTTTTTTTTCTTTTTTTGAGTGATGTTTGGTGCTGGTTTTGTGATAGTACAAAATGAGAATTAACTCCAGGTAATAAAACGCCCTCATTTCTTAGAAACTAACTACTTGAATTTAACTTTTTACCGTGCCCCCCCACCATCAGGCATTGCCTCTTCATAAACTGTCCATTACTGAGAAGGTAGTACAGGCAGTCCAGTCCATGTTGCTTCCTCAGGAGGGAAGTCTATCTATTCACACCTCACTTCCTGCAACAGGAGATGGCTCAACTCCAGTAATGGCAGTGGTCCGGCTTCTTGCTGAAATAAGAACCAGGTGAGTTGCTGGTTTTTGTGCAGCACCTCAGTCTGTTTTGATACCATACATGAACGTTCAAGAAAATTGTATGGGTTCTTGTTTTCTTCCTCTGTGGGTATTGACATGTGACAGCAAGGGACAATGCAAAAATTCTTGTTGGCTTCCTTAAGTACATTTGGTGTCTAGATGTTGGTAAAAGGGGCACCAAAAATGAAGTGCCCCCTGTAACACTGACAATGCATTGAGCAAATGCTTCATAGAAGTAAATGTTATGAAGCAGGGGAAAGCTGTCATTGTGGAAGTTCCAATGGGTTGTCCAAGCAACCAGATAAAGAAATAGATCAGTCGGTGTGCTGTCTTTTAAAATAGCCTTGAATTCAATACATGTAAAGACAACTTTGAACTCAGTGCATGCTTTTGTAATGCTTTAAACGTATTATTTTTCCATTAAGAGCATGCCTGGTGATGGCTCAGCTGTTAGAAGACAGCTCGTTCTGTGAAGAATTCATTCAACAGTGTCCAGCTGCTGTAGAAGTTCTTAATTTGGTAGCGCAAGAGTGCAGCCCTGGTAGGTATTCAACACATTCTTGCAGCTTCATTATTATATTCAGTTCAGAGACATAACAGCTTTTAAAACTGTTTCAATATTTTGTCCACCAGCTGCTTAGAGTTTGATAACTAGCACAGTACAGCATGTCTTGTCATAGCTGCAGAGCTCTTAACATAAGAGTAGCTAATAATCAGACTAAATCATCTTAAACATTAGGCATGAAGTTTAGGCCAGAACATGATTACCCTGTGCATCACAGGAGATGCAGGTCCTGGGACTAGCTCTCTACTGCTATGCTTCTGAACCCTTCTGGCTCTTCTTGCTTCAACTGTAACCTACTCTGGATTCCTTGACAGTATCATTTATATGTTTTCTTTTTATGACCTTTTTGCTGTTTTTTTTACAATACTTTCTTATATTTCTTATCATTGAGCTCTTGATTTCCTTCCCTCTTGTTTAAGGATAAGCAGTGGGCCCCGCAGGAGTCTTAGTTCAAGGGCGAGTTTTAGGAACATGTCAGAGCCTTTCATTGGAGGAAAAGTGGCTGAAGCGAAGGATGTTAGGGTAGGAACCAAATGGATTTCAGTATGATCTCCAGTGTAAAAGGGAGCGCACTGATTTTCTTTTTTTTTTTTTTACAGTAGGCATAAATTCTTTTGACTTCCTGCTTTTGCTGGGTCATAAACTTGCACACTAAAACAACTGTTATATCTTAATTAACATAACAATGTCGTTGCTAACCAAATATAAATTAAACATGAGGAAAACAATTGCTTGTATACATTTAGATTTTGTCCTAAATTTTGTTGATCAGGTAAGTGAGACTACTTGATCGGATCTCTTAAAACGCAAATGTTGTTACCAGTATTAAGATTGCATTGTTGGACTAAAGTAACTAGATTTGCTTTAAACCTCATGACTTGGTTCGGTTTGTTGTTACAGGGGAGAGGCTTCTTGTTGTAGAAATGCAGTGTGAAAGGTTACGAATGTTGTATCGTGACTGTGCTCGACCTCCCCCTCCTCCACTCCAAGCAGACAGAAGACAGGTGAGCACAGAAACAGTGCTGAGTCTTCTACCCCTTGAAAATGAAGCCAGCCACTAAGTGTAGAGTGTTCGCCTGGGGTGTTGGAACCAAACTGGTTGGATTCTTATTTAAACATTTCATTTAATGTGAATTTCTGTAATGAGATGTGATTTGTTGTGAATGCAGTTGTGGTAGTTGTATGTGTTGTATTAAATGTGTACTTCATAAAAGAATGTGTCATTGGATTTCAGTAGATGACTTCAACTGTAACTGGTAGAATAAAATGCTCTGTTCCTGTTTGTAGCCCAAAGAAATTACTTGGAGCCCATCAAGAGTGTTTCCCCCTGTGCGAGCATGCATGTTTTCATCGCATCTCACAGCTGTGACCTTTTTGGCTGATCCTAGCGCAGGTGGGGGACTTCCTCGGGGTACATTTATCTATGCCACTTCACCAGTTCCAGTACAGGTAAGACCTAACAACTGTACAACAGTTTGTGTCACTTAATATTCAGTAGTGCATGAAAAGAAAAAGAAATATTTTTTTAATTTTACCTACGTTTTGTAAATAATTTCTTAAAAATTATTTTTATTTCTAGGCACCATCGTTCTACTGGGAAATTGAAGTAGTTTCCTATGGAGATACAGATGATGACACTGGACCAATAGTTTCATTTGGATTTGCTACAGAAGCTGAAAAACGGGATGGTGCTTGGACAAACCCAGTGGGCACCTGTCTTTTTCACAAGTACGTTGGAGATTTACATCAAAAAATCAGTCTCACTCAGTACATTTGTAAGCTCCTTAGGGAGGAGTACTGCAAGCACCTTGTAGTAGGCAACACGTACATTTTAATTGAAATGTTAAAATGATGAACTAAAACATCTCCTTATCAAAATAAGGAGAGTCAAGTTGTTTTTGGTCAGTATCACAGCTACCTAGACTTCAGCTAATAATAAGTCTTATTCATTATTTGTTTCAGTGCTCTTTTTAATTTTCTTCTTGTGTTACTTCTCAGCAATGGGCGAGCAGTGCATTACAATGGCTCCAGCTTGCTACAGTGGAAGAGTGTTAGATTGGATGTGACTCTTTCTCCTGGTATGTAAGAGTACAGCTAACTTGCTTATCTGCTATTAAATGTAAGGGAAATAGGGGATGAGAAAACAGATTAAATCCATGTTGTTCATCTGATGATTTTATTTTTCTACAGGTGATGTAGCAGGAATTGGATGGGAAAGAACAGAAGGAACTCCACCCCCTCCAGGGCAGCCAGCTAAAGGCAGAGTTTATTTTACATATTGTGGGCAGCGACTTGGGCCGTATCTAGAAGATGTCTCTGGTGGAATGTGGCCAGTTGTCCACATTCAGAAAAAGGCAAGTTTTTAACAGAAATATGTTGTTTGATATATATTCTTTCAGAAACATTAAAAACATTGTATAGAAAGTATTGAGCCTGCTTGCCTATCTATAAAAAAGTAGAGTGATAGTTTTTACCTTTATTGAGTTATGTTGAGGTATTGCATTACCCTTCCCAGATGCATATGTGTTGTCATTATTTTGAACTTTTTCTGCCCATTAGGACACTAATGTGCAGCTGGCTTGATGACATGGTGTTACTCTGTGCTAGTAGCCCTTCTATTAGTATTCCTTCTCAGTAGTGACCTTGCTTCAAAGTATACTAGCTAAGGATGCTGTATCTTGAAGCTAGAAAAAAGGCAAGTTCAAAGTTTGTGTTCAGAAGCTTAATGCTTTCCCTGCTGCATCTGGTTTTATAGCTAGTGATGCTGGGAAAGCCATATGGCATGGAGATGTGGTCAGCTTATCCCTTTGGTTGAGTTTTTTAAAAAGAGCAAAGAGAAGGATCAGAGCAGTCCACAACTCATCTTAATGCTTTTATGTGCATCATTTTTCAGAACACAAAAGTTCGTGCTAACTTTGGATCTCGCCAATTTGCCTATGCTGAAGGACAGGCTCACAGGAATGCTGCTGATCTGTGTATTGACCTAGCTGAAGAAATAAGTGCCAACTTTGAAGCGTTGCCTTTTGCCATGGCTTCTGATAGTGATAACGATGCTGGCACCAGCATAGCTTCTGATCCTGGGACCCATGGACCTCCTTGTAGAATTGCTGCTGTTGCTACGGCTCAACAACGTAAAGTGATGATTCACATTTTTTTTAAAATCTCTTTCAGGAGAAATTACAATCAATTAAATAGGATTTAAGCACATCCTGGTGCAGTCCTTGGGTACTGCCTATTTAGGTAAAGCAGTACAACAAGCATTGTCAAATACACATTTGGTTTTTAGGCAAGGTAATTAAAAAAAAAATAAATCTTTAGTCTTCATTTATGTGGATGCACAAATTATTCTCAATTAATGCAACTGCAATGAGAAATTATCTTATTAGGGATTTGAATACAATAAGATAATATACTTGATTGAATCAAACAATTGGTTACGCTATGTCAAAACGCCTCACATTTCCACGGACTGATTGAAGACCATGGAATACAATAGATCTCAATAACCCCATGGAATATTTTTGCATGCCTTCTAATGCATTACGATCTCATTATTTCCATATATGTTTTGCAGAGTATGACAGTGACACATCTTGCCACTATAAAATGGAACTAAGCTATGAGAACTTTATCACATCGGGTCCCGATCCTCATCCCCCTCCTATTGCAGATGATGAAAGTGATGATGATGACGATGATGATATTCCCCGGGTGAGGAACATTGCAAGCTCTGCCTTCTATAACTTGTAGTCTAAATACAGATATTGTAATTCCGGTTTTTAAGTTTTGCCACACAAGGATTTTCCCTGCTTCCTTAAAGACAATAGAGCTATTGTTAACTTTTCTTTCTTCTTGGTGTTCTAAATGACTTTTGTCTTTGTAGGAGGATCACTATGCCCTGTTGGTTAAAGCCTGGGAAACTAAAGTTTTCCCTACAATTAGAAGAAGATTCCGTAATGAGGCTGAGAGGAAGTCTGGGTTGGATCAGATTAAAGGAGCTTTACAGTTAGGTATGGCTGTGTTTCTTTCCATGCATGTTGTTTTATATGATATGCAATAATGATGAAGATAACACCTGTGTTTCTTATGTTTTACTGTATTCACGGCTGGAAAATTTAAAGAAAAAAATTCACTTGCTGTTTTTGTCAAGTACTTAGAATTTGTTTTGTTGTCATGATTTTTCTTTAACACTTAAATTGGACCATTTAAATAAGGCAAATGGTTTTAGAAATAGTGGCAGAATTTGTTGTGCTGTTGTGATGTGGATACATAAATACTTTGGAATAATGGTTTGGGAAGAAATTGTCTGCGTGCATTTTCTGTCTATGACTAGATCAATGCAAAACTTGAGAAACACTTTAATGAGGAGGGATTTTGTAAATGAACACAGTTCTGGCAAGACAACCTGTTTGTGGGAAAGTCACAGCAAGAGCAAAGTAAGAATTCTGGGCCATAATGCGAAGCACACAAGTGTCTCAGGAAAGCTCCACTCCCTATCTATCAGCCTGACTGAAAGAATATTTGAGTAATTAGATAGCTCGTCTGCTAATGATGTTAGTAAGAATAAGAACTTGTTTCAAGTGACTGGGGAAAATAACTAGCACTCCCTTTTCTCTACCAGGAATGGTTGATATAGCACGACAAACTGTAGAATTCCTCTACGAGGAAAATGGTGGCATCCCAAGAGACCTCTACCTTCCTACTATTGAAGATATCAAAGATGAAGCAAACAAATTTACGATTGATAAAGTACGAAAAGGTAAGGTCACCAAAAGGGTATCTTGAGGGGAAAATAAAAGCCTAAGGGTCTCTAGTACTTGGGATCTACTGTATAAATTGTCAGTTCAAGGAAAATGCTGTAGCTTAAAAAATTTTGTTGTCCCTTTCTGTCCAGGTCTCACAGTGGTGACTCGCTCTCCAGACAGTAACAACGTTACCAGTAGTGCTGTTGGAACAGCTTTGCCCAAGTTTGCTATTCGTGGGATGCTGAAGACATTTGGTCTTCACGGTGTTGTTCTGGATGTTGATTCAGTGAGTAAAGATACATGGGGAGGGTTTTTAATGCATCAGCATCACACATCTGTGAGCAAATACATTTAAGTGTACTAAACTGCTAGAATGCTAGTTTGATTCTCTTTTTGAAGGAAAAAAACCTGTCATCATTACGGTATTTATTGACAGTCTTGTTTTTGGTGTTCCAGGTAAATGAATTGGTACAAGTAGAGACATATCTCAGAAGTGAAGGAGTTCTGGTAAGATACTGGTATCCTATTGACATGTTAGAAAGGCCACCTGCTGGTTATAGGAGGACTGCGACAAATGGATTGGTTACCCTGGATAATACCAATATCCAAATTCACAGGTAAAAAAAGAAGTGTTCTTGGAAGGTGTTTGTATTATCTCACTTGATCTGTGTTTCCTATAGTACAATTACTTACTGCAGCCTTGTTTTGAGTAGTAGTAAACTGCTAAATCTTACTGTAGTTGTTGTATTAAAGCTGAGAAAAATTCATTGAATCGTCATGTTTTAATGGGTAGTGGGGCTTGCTTTTTTGTGTGTAATAAAGGAAATTGGTTATAATTGTCTTGTTGGAAGGATTTTACTTAGTCATGTGAAAGTGTTTTTATACGTGCTGGTCTAACAGGTACCTTCCTTGAAGCTGAGGTTTCTTGTACCATCAATCAGTTGCTATCTAAAAACTCAAACTCTTGACTGAATTTGTGGAGAGTTGGCTTCTGATTCAGGTGCCTTAATTTGGTACCAGAATTAAATGGGCTGAGTGCTACCTTAAGTGAATAAGAAAAATTTTGATCTACCTGACCCTTTTAAATAAGAATACATTAGGCATATACGTTTGGATTCAGGGGCGGGTTGCTGGATATGGCTTATTTTAAGCATGGTGAAGCAATCTTATGTTTTGATGTTTGTGTTTTCTAGAGAGCTTTTGCGAAGTGAAGCTTCTCTAGCCAAACTATACTGCCGCATGGCTCTCCTCAATATTTTTGCCCCTAAATCTCCACATATGTTTACTCGTCTGTTTCATATTCCTGCTATCCGTGATATCACCCTGGAACACCTGCAGTTGCTATCCAACCAACTTCTTGCACCGCCTCTTCCTGGTAAACTCTAATTTTTATCACAGCTCTTTTTTTGGTGCAGTAGTCTTCCGGGGACCAAAAAAAAATTAATGAATTTGGCATTTATTGATTAATTAGTTAATAATGATGGGATTTGAAAAAAAGTCTTAATGGACTCCTGACCTTAGTGATAGAGTACTAAACTGAAGTTCTTGCTAATGACCTAATTAGAAGTGTGCAAGAGAGTTCCAAGGCCCTACTAAAGCTCCATTCAGTGTGCTTCTGTCCCTTTGTCACTGGTGATCTTCTGGGGTGGGGGGAAGTATCCATAACGGATACTCGTAAGGAATTGAGAATGTTTTATAGTTTGAATCCAGGCTAGTAAAACTAAATGCCAGTTGGGTCTCAGTTTTCAAAATTCAATTCTTCTTCATTTCACAAAGTGGTTTGTCCTTTTCCTACTGGAATCACAGATCTGATTAGAGAATGTATGTGCTGAATCATGGAAAAGAATCTTTGGCTAATTCAAGTGAGTGTTAACAAAGACAATTATCGTGACAAAGCTATTGTGCATGCAAAGAAATGTGTGTAATGTGGGTGGAGCATAAGAAGGAAGTAGGAAGTACTAAATATAGGCTATTAATAACTGAAAGTAATTATTTACCATTGGAAAGCGTCCTGTTCCCTCCTCCAATTACTTTGAAACTTGGCTACCTCTAACAGATGCTGCATTGTAAAAGATCCTCTTGCAGAGTACAGCACTACTTTGCATGGCTTTAAGATAATTTTACAAGCTTTTATTTATTTTTCCTCTTTAAAATATGTCTAATTCAAGTCCTGCTAATACATACAGTTTCCAAACTGATATTTTGGTGAATTGCCCACTCCTTTGTGCGCTGCACTTTGTCTCTTTCTTTGACTTCTCCCATTAGCTTCAAAATGACAGCCATGAGATGTCACGGTTTGTGACCCACTCGGGGCCACCCAGAAGCTATCTTGTTCATATACGGGGAAAGCTCGAGAACAGATAAAGCCACTTTCACCTCATCTAGAATGAGTGGGGAAGAGAGCACTTCTGGTCACTTGTCCTCATTACACTTATGCAGTAAATTGATGTATGCCTGCCTTCATACATGGGACAAAATGAGGCAGCTGTGAGCCCACAGCTCTGTGTATGTATGGCAGGCCTCCTTAAGGGTTGGCTTAAGGCAGGTGAAGAATACAGCTGGCATTTAGAACGCCATCCCATCTGCAACCACCATTTCAGGGGTGCAAGTTTGGTCTTGGGAGGATCCTTTCTACTGCTGACAACTGGGAGGAGGTTTGCACTTGCTCAGGAGTGAAAGCAGAGGCTTGTAATCTTCCAACTGTTTTAAAACTTCTCTTTCCACTGTCTGTTTCACAGGCTACATAAACGTGTTGAAGTGATCTCCAAATTTGTCTTATCTTACTTGTTATTACAGATGGAACAATCAGTTCAAGTTCTATTCTTTTGGCCCAGTCCTTGCAACACTGCGTCCATTCCCAGAACTGTGCTGCCACAGACCTCTTCTACCAGGGCAATTCACAAGCCATCAGAGAGTGGCTTACTGTTGCCATTACTCGGACACTGCATCAAGGAGAGGAGAGTCTGTTAGACCTCACTAAACAGATCTGCTCCTTTTTGCAGGTAAAAATATTTAGTAATGTTTTATGAGCAGTGCTGTTTTTCTTTCTGAGGAGCCCTTGCTTTATGTGTGATTCTAACTTCCATAATGCTGTTCTTAACACTGAATTGTTTCTCTGCGTGGATTGTATTGCTACCCTGATCATAATGGGCACCCTGAAAATGCGAGCAATAGCAATACTCTGGATTGTGTTGAAATGAAGTGGCCTCACGCTATGTCATTATTTACAATGCTATGTTTTGTTTGAAAAAAGAAGAGGGAGGTGGTTTGCTGCTGCTGCTGCCTGGGGGCTTTCATTATGAAATGCTATGTTACAGACGGCACCAGAACAATTTCCTGCTGAAGAATTCCCAATTTCAGAATCCAAAGTCAATATGGATGTTAATTTTCCTGGGGCTGCATTTGTAATTGTGTCCTGTAAGGAAAGTCAGTCTGGATTCCGCAAAGAGTAAGTAATTGAGGAGCCAAAAGTGGCAAAGATTAAAGATGTGCTGCTGAGCCTTTGTGAACCCTGAGTATGTAGGTGCTCATTTTTTAGATTTTTCTCTTCTCAGAGACTCATGTTGTGGGTGGTGGGATAAATACCGCAGTGTGTTTAATCTTTGTGATTGGGTTGGGATTTTTAGTAGCTAGCTACAGTCTAACTGAACTGTTCTTGCTCTCTTCTTAGTTCATCCCTGTATAAAGCTCCTTGGGCTCGAGTGCTTGTCTACGGACTTGGGCATAAAGTTAAAAGGAATGGTCAGTTAAACCTAATTGAAGCAGTGTGCTATCCTCGAGATGCCTCTCCAACCAACACAGGCCTAACACCTCCCCCAACAACCAATCAGTACCCTTCAGTGATCACCCCTACAGACAAGGTCCACATCAAACTAGGTAAAAAAAAAAAACAAAAAACAACAAAAAAAAAACCCAAACAAACAAAAAAAACCAAACAAAAACCGCACACAAAAACCCCAAAATAAACAACCAAAACTGTTTAACTGTATTCTCAGAAGTGAGACAAGCATGATCATTGCCTCTGTAGGAGCTTCCTATAATCGTCTCCAGTTGTACCATTTGTTAGACAGTATTTTTGTATTAGATATTAAGAAATGTGTCCCAGCAGAAATATGCCATCATTCTTAACCAGACAGACATGGTTTTATAAATGTTAGAAACCATCTGACTATCATTTTGTTAGTTCTGTTAAATCCATCAGGATCTGTGGTGTCTTCTGATTTTTGTGTTCCAGGAGTTCACAAAGCAGTGGTTCTGAATATTTCTGCAGTGTTAAGCTGGTGTTACTGCTATTTGAGGTGCTGTGTTGCAGATGGAGATTGGAGATCTTTTTTTTTTTTTTGCTTTTGTAGGTGATTGTAGGGCCCTTTGATACACAGAGTAATATATATATGCAGTATAGTAATACATAGGTCATCCCAGCTTCTCATGCAAGAGCCATCATTAATATTCTTTTTACCCTTCCAGCCTCAGGGAGAAACAATGTGATTTATTTAGAGCAGTGAAGGTGACTGAGCTGCAGTAAGCTCTTAAACCTTTCCATTGGAGGTCCTCAAGTTCTCTTGCTGAACTACAGCATCTGATGTTTTTCTAAATACTGATCAGACATGTCATACTGCAAACAAGTGGTTTTGTGAAAGTCCTATATGTATTTAAATATGTATAGGCTAAAAATAGTTCTATTTCATATGTCACGTAAACAAAATGTTATCTGTACATTTATAACTATAGACTGTATCAACTTACCATTATAGATAAACATTCCTATTTTTTTATTACAAGATACTTACTTAATAGAGAAAATTCTCACTTGGCATAAATTTAGCCTCAAAAAAGTCCTAAAAGATATGTTATTGCTTTTACTTTACAAACGCCTAGAGTCATGATAAGTATTTTCTTTGACCTTTTTCCTTAGGAGTATCTCCTCCTCCTGGAGCTGTGTTGGTCTTGCATTCTCTTCCCCTTGAATTCCCCCTCGCAATGGCATTCACAGAGCAGCTATTAACTTGGAAATTGGAAGATGGGGATGGAAAATCAGAAGACGAACTGGATACTATTCCTGCTTCAGTTCTCTTGCAAGTAGTGGAATTTTTAGGTGAGAATGCAGTATTTACTTAGTAATGTGCACCAATAATGTGCTGGCTCAGATAGAGAGTTTCAGGAAAAAAAGAAAAATTACAATCACAAAGTATTTCTGAGCTCTTCTGTTGCATTGAAATTTTCTTCCAACTCCAGAAATTTTCTGCTCATACACACTTCTTGAAATAGCCTTCCTTTCTTTCTTAATGCTGACATACAGCCATTGAACAACCTTTTCTTCTCCCTTTTTTTAATGTTACTGTTGCAGCTCTTGTAATAAAGCTACTAACAGTGAAATACTGCTGACTCCCATGTCTTCCCTTCCACACACAGGGAACTTTCTCTGGACAACTGACATGGCGGCGTGCGTGAAGGAATTAATATTTCATCTCTTAGCTGAGTTGCTTCGCAAAATTCACAGTCTGGAGCAGAAAAAAAATCCAGCAGGATTGTCATCTTCGATTGCCCTTCAGCTAAATCCCTGTCTAGCTATGCTTATGGCCCTGCAGTCAGAACTTCACAAGTTGTATGATGAAGAAACACAAAACTGGGTGTCTGGAAATGCGTGCGGTGGTTCTGGTGTTGGAGTGGCTGACCAAGGAAGATTTTCAACATACTTTCACGCTCTGATGGAAGTCTGCCTTGCTGTAGCAGAAGTAACCTTACCTATCAATATGAGCGTAACAGCTAATGTGATGTCTTCAACAAGTGCTCCAAATCTTAGTGACTCTTCATCCTCGTCTTCATCTTCTCCGGGACAGACACCACAGAGTCCAAGCTTGCTGTCAAAGAGGAAAAAAGTCAAAATGAAGCGGGAAAAGACGTCGTCTTCAGGCAAACGGTCTTCATCCAGAGCAGCTGAAACAGATGCTGCAATCCTCAGCATAGGAGGAAGCAAGCCTGAGGATATGTTATGGTTTCATAGAGCACTGACTCTGCTTATAATTCTCAGGCACCTAACTAAAAAGGATCCACAAGGGTTGGGTGTGACAAATGATGCTGTAGCAGATGCGTGTCAAGCACTAGTAGGTCCCACAGCTCACAGCCGCTTGCTTGTCATTTCTGGAATACCAACTCACTTGGAGGAGAGTACTGTCAGAAATGCAATTAGGAAGGCATGTAATGCACATGGTGGAGTCTTCAAAGATGAGATCTACATCCCTTTGCAGGAAGAGGATCCCAAAAAAATCAAGGATAAAGCAGAAGGAGGAGAATGCAGAACTGAACTGGAAAAACCAACTGTTTCAAGTAGTGCAGACAGTTTGGATATCAGCAGTTCCAGCAGTGTCACACCTGCCATGAGTGTTAGTGCTTCAGCATCTACAAGCCAGGCTTCCCTCTGCAGCTCACAGGGCATATCTCGGACCGTTAGTGATATCTCAGTTGACCAGTTTCAAGCTGGACTGGAACTGACCATACCACCAGGACTGCTAGAACCACATGTTGTTTCCAGCCAGGAGAGTTTAGATCTTTCACACTGCAGTACTGGAAGCCTTGGCAGCCTTGGCAGCCTCGGGGAACCACTTGACAATGTCGAAACAGCATCTGTGTCTGATGTCGGATCAATGTACACAGTCACATCTCTGGACAACCAGCCACTGCTGTCACGTCCAATCAAAGGTTTTGCTGTAGTGGAGGTAATAGCCTTCAATCAGGAGAGGGTGTCTTTTGGGTCAGTTTTTTCTCAAAGAATGAGATCTGATTCTAGTAACTCTTTTTTAACCTCTGGCTTTGAGAAATACAACACTTTTTTGCGGTTTGTGTGTAACACCACGATCTGACTGTTAAGAAAAAAGTGTGCTGTATGTTTTCTTCTGTAAAGATCCTGCTTGACTGAGGCCACAACTAGACTGATGGAGGGTTAAAGGTACCACTAGCAAGGTGTAGCTCAGCATAGGTCATGAGTGCAGAATAAATCTGTGTCAATGTGCACAGGATGGGTGAGGAACACAGAACTTTATTCTCCATTGACTTTCTCTGTATCATTCACAGTCTTGCTAGCATTTATTATCTCTCAAAGGACAGAGGGGACCTAATAGTGGAGTTATGAAGTAGCAATTTTAAAACAGAAGGAAGTCCTCTTGCATGTTGCAAGTTGTAGAGCTCATTGTCACAAGGTGTTGCGGAAGCCAAGAGTATAAATGAATTCATAAGGGATTAACTTCATGGAGGACGTGCAAATTACTAGCTATTAAGCACAGCAGTCAGCGCAGCCTTCAACTTAGGAAATCTTTAAACTGCTGATTTCTGGAGGCTGAGAGAATATGTAAAGGAAAAGGTCTGTTCATTTCCTCTTTCATGTAACTTTCTTCAAAGATTTGCTGCTGGCCATTGCTAGAGATTAGTTTAGAGATAGGTAGACCTTTGATTTGACCCACGAGGCAATTATTTAATGTTTAGTGACTACATTTTCACATATTTTAAACCATCTACAGATTTGTCTCTGAAGTTACTTGAGAGGACAAATTTTGTTGATGTCTGGTTCCAAATTAATTCTTAAAAGCATTGTGGGTGGTTGTCATTGCCAGATCACTCCAGGTTTTCAGCTATGCACAAGAACCCTTCTTTTCTGTTGTTGCACTAATTGCATGCTGCAGACTTATCAGAAGCTTACAAAAGCACGGCGCACAGCCATTTCTGATAGCTTGTGAATATAGAGAGACATTTTTGCATCGTCTGGGATTGTATCAGTTTCCCTTTTAGAAGAAAATCAGCTTATTTAGATAGAAAATCTTCAGTTGCTATTCTTAAGCTATTAATTGACATGAAGACACTAGAGTTGAACTGAACCATAAAGTATGTACAGAAAGCTGTCAGCGTGTTCACATTGAAACCTACTCGAAGTCTGTAGCTGTTCTGATAAGATGCATGGTGGTTATTCTTGGAATGAAAGGAAGTTATTGTTCCTGTTCCCAACTTGTGTAGCTGAGACTTCAAGGCCTGTGCTAATTTAGGTATTTTTTTCTAAATGGAGAATTGAAGCAAGGACAGCAGAGTTGCAAATAATGATAGGTTACTTATCTGAAACTTTCAGCGTCTTGTCTGATATTTCTAAGGGCTGCCTCCAGACTAAGCAATGGAATAGCTGGTTCAGAGCTGTGCCTGATTAACTCGGAGCATGGTGATTTCAGTGACCAGATGTTCTTAGAAAGGATGTTTTCTAGGCTGAACCTGAATTCCGGTATCAAATTATCTATGTAGAAGAGATGCAATAGTGATTATCTACATGGGGAGGAGAGAAAGCTTAAGACCTAAATTTGGATAAATGGAAGTTAATTTGTTTTGTCAGAATTCCTGTTAATTAATTTTCATTATTTGTACAGATAAGATCAAGAGCTAAAATAGAGAAAATCCGAGCCAGTCTATTTAATAGTAGTGATCTCATTGGTTTGTCAAGTCTGGATGGTGAAGATGAACTGATGGAAATGTCAACTGAAGAGATTTTAACTGTTTCCACTGTAAATCAGAGTTTATTTGATACACAAGGGAGCCCAGCACTAGAAGATTATTTCAATGATAAGTCAATAAAAGGTATGTAGTTTTCATATTGGCAAATATCTCATTTGTATTGTGCATTTTTTGGGATATACAGTGTTCCGATTCTGCTTGCTGGTGTAAATTCAGTATGACTCACTAATTGATGGTTGACAACGAAGGGGGAGCCAGGGACTAATTTCAAAGCAAGTTTCCTCCCTGTCATCAGTTGGCAAGCAGCTATTTGCAATCTGAATATTGCTCAACTGCCCTTACAGCTAATCAAACAGTAAAAAAACAAAAACCAACCAAACAAAAAAACCCACAAAAAAACAGAAAAAAAAAAAGAACCCCCAAAACACAAAAAACCACACCCCACAAAAAAATCCCTACCAACCCAAAAAACTACCGAGTTGTTTAGTGGCTTTTTTAAGAAAATAGCCACTGTAGTAATTTACTGCTCTTAGACACAGCATAGTTTTAGAGTAGAAACTGTTCAAGTAGAACAGCCAGTCATTTAGATTCTCTGATAATGTGAGTGCTATATAGACCCTAATACACCTGGAATGTGCCAGAATTCTGAATCGGGACAGGGGAGGATAATACTTGGAGGAAGTTCAGTTGACTAGTAGTTCAATTGATAGGTGTCAGTGTGTACCTACACAACATAATTCTTATACTGGCATCATAAATAATCTACTTTATTACCACTACAGCCACACAAATAATAATTACAGTATGTGGCCAAAACAGGAGAAGGCATTCAATTCTCTATCATGAATGGGGTATTAGGGTGCAGAAAGGTCAGGTCTGCTAACAGAATTTTTCTAAGTGATTTTTATCTCTCAGAGCAAGTGGCGTGTGATACAATATTTTAGCTGAATGCAGAATGGCTTTTTTTTTTTACATTTCAAATTGTAAACAGTTGTCATATTTTGTACCATATTGCATTTTTCTTTTTATTAGGTGAGAAATTGGTCCCAGGTGCTCGGGAAGTCCTCACAGAAATATTTAAAAGCTGCGTCCATTCTGAGCAAATGCTGAGTTTAACTCCAGCAAAACCCATTAAGGTTGCTGATATCTATCTAAGTAAAGAGCAAATAAATTCTCAGACTCCTGGAAACCTCCTTCATGTGTTCTTCACAAATGTCCGTCCTCCAAAGAAGGTGCTAGAGGATCAGCTTACTCAGGTAATGCTTTGAAAACTATTTTCAGCATCTTTTTGTGAAACTTGAAAGCACTGGGTAATTATTCACTTTCTATGTTGGAAGATTTTAAGGAAATATGGGGTGCCCAAGCCGAAATTTGACAAGAGCAAGTACAACAAGGCAGGCAAAGAACAGCATCCAGTGAAAGTTGTGAGCACCAAGCGCCCAGTTACTAAACCACCTACAAAGGAAAAGTCTATGCTCAATAGTGTCAGGTTGGTGTCTTCAGCCTTTTGACAGTTGCAAAACATTTGATTTCTCTTCAGGAATCTAGATTTTTATTCCCCCTCCTCCTGTATTTCCATGTACTGACTGGAAGAGGGACTTTGAGATTATAAAAGACCCTCAAGGAATGTCTTGATTTCTGGAGCAGAAGAAAGAAAATTTTAATCCCAACATTCACTTTGTCCCTTAGCCGAACAGCCTTAAGTGAGAAGAAACCTACCGTAAAGCCAAAGTCTCCTGAGAAAAGCAAACCTGAAGAGAAGGACCCTGAAAAATCTCCCACAAAGAAACAGGAAGGTAGTAGCTGTATAGAATTTTTCTGTAGTATTCCACTGTAGAAAAGAAATAAGTTTTTTGTATTGGCATGCTTATATGATGTCATGATAGATTTGGTTGTCTTTGTTTTTAGTGAGGCTAACTTAATGGTTTTTAAATAGTGATTTAAAATGCTGCTTTTATTTATATATCTGTAAATCTGGACTTATCAATGTAAGTGAGAGCAAACCATGCTCATGCAATTCATGCAACAGTGTCCGTAGGCCATGTGAACACACTGGGTAGAAGTTTCAAGGCTTTTTTTGTACAGTAGGAGATTAGGATATCATGGGGTTGAACTTGGTGGTTTTTAAATCGTGTTTCTCAACTTATATAGGAAAATTATTAAGGTACAAGAGAAAACTGGATGAAAGAGAAGCTTCAGATGCCTCATAACTAGTCTCTCCATGGAGGAGACAGCGTAGCCGTGCCATGACAGGGCTTAGTTCCAGGGTCTTGCTTGGTATTTCTTTTTCTAGTCATGTAGAAGAGTGACTAGACATGAGCTTGGACTCTGCTGTTCACTGTAGGAAATGCCAGGTTAACTGAGGAGAAGGGATTTTCAGCATTCAGCCAAATATGGATCCTTGATAGCTGGTTAGACACATTGGTGGAGCTATTCCAGAGGGCAGCTGAGGAAATTGTGTCCTTGAGAGGAAAGAAGGAGTGCTGTTTACTGAAGGCCAGATTGGACCTGAATAGCATGGTGTTTAGAACTACTCGAGAAACGAGCCATGGTGGGATGGATAGAACCAGGAGGAAGCTGGCAGGTAGCCACCTCATACACTGACTGTTTTCCTGTGTGATGTGTAGACTTCATAGTAAGTCATTAACTATTTGATGGTCATATCTTTGCTGTCAGTTCCTGAGGAGAAGTATTTGACACTGGATGGATTTCACAGATTTGTGGTTGACCGATCTAAACAGGATATCCGTAGCGTGTGGAGAGCTATTCTGTCCTGTGGATATGATCTGCATTTTGAAAGGTAAATTTTGCAAATCTTTTTGTAAAGGTGATACTGATTAATTGTGCTCACTTTAAAAAAAACCACAAAAACTGGATCCCAAGTGTTCCTACTCCAAATGGCTTTAAGCAGTGTGTTAGTAACATGCAAACTTCTATCCATGGCTGCAAGGCCTGTAGAGAAAATTGTTGGCTATTCTCTTAAAATGTGCTTTAAAAGCATCACTATGCTGTCAAAATGCAAGTTCCTGACTTTCTTGTACACAGCATAGCTAATGAAATCATATGCCATACTGTCCTTTATAGCTTCCAAACTGTATCATAAGTTGGCCTGATGAGAACTGTAGATCCATCTGGTTGTCTCTGGTTTACTTCCACAACAGTTTTCTATTCTGTGCACTGGGTATTTGTGTATACTGGCAGTGCTCTTACTGAGTCAGTAGTAATGTAGAAGAGGCAACAGTTACTTCCTCGATAATCTTGTACAAGAAGAAAGTCCCTTAAATGAGTCCTCCTTATCTCCCTGTGTCAAGCCACAAGCTAATTGCCACATCCTCTTCCCCTATATCCACTTCAGAGCGTAAAGAAGATAGTGCAGTAAGTAAGCTTAGTAGGCAGCTCCTCTTTTTCTTATTACTTAATAATAGTGAGGCAAGGTAGGTGATAAATCAGTTCTTATTCTCAAACTGGAATTTCTGTAATGAAATAGCTCTGCTTCAGAAAAAGGGAGAGAAGTAGAAAAAGCTACTTGGTGTTGTGCTCAACGTGCTCTTAGTAAGCAGTATTGCACTTAGGTTTCAAGAAGTCTTATGCCTTTTGCATTTCAGGTGTGCCTGCATTGATGCAAGACATGCCCAAAAAGCGTCCCGGAAATGGACACTGGAAATGGATGTAGCCCTTGTCCAGTACATTAACAGGCTTTGTCGTCACCTTGCAATTACACCAGCACGACTCCATCCCCATGAAGTTTATTTGGATCCAGCTGATGCAGCAGATCCCAGAATTTCCTGTCTGTTGAGTATGTATAGATTCTTTGCATAGAGACTTTCTTTGGTGGAAGAGCTGGGTAGTGCTCCTGTGAACGACCTGGCTGTCACCCAGGTAGTTAGGACACTGCTTTAGAGGCTGCAGATTAGAGCCTCTGTGGGTCAAGGAGAACACTGAGTCTAGGTCTTCTCTCTCCTTGGGTGTGTTTGGGCACCATGGTGCCCTTGGCAGCATTGTTAGAAATGCACTGCATACCTCCTACATCAGGCTGGAGCAGGGGTACATCTGGTGAGTTTAGCTTGCCAGGGGAAGGAAGGTTGGATTTCAATTCTGGACCTAGGCAGACTTTAGTCAAATAAATCCTGTTCTAGGCTTTAAGTTCCTTTAAGGGGGGTCTCCAGATAATGAAATTTCAGTGATAATGAAAGATACTGGACTCAGACACCCAGAGACTTGAGATCCAGCAAGGAACATCACAAATCACGGCTGTTACTGCATCTTCAGCCCTCCTGTTGATGTGCAGGGATTGGGAGGGGCTGCTTTAAAAGGGAGCTTGTGTGGCTTCTGGACTGAATCTGCTGGGAAGATGGACTTTGCAGTAGATAGGGAATCTCTTTATCTCTCTGACTGGATGTTTCCCACCTCAGATGTTCCCGTCGAAAGTCTACGCCTACGGTTTGCACTACTTCAGTCTCTCAATACAACGTTGGAGACATTCTTCTTACCACTGGTGGAGCTTCGGCAGACTGAGATGTACACTAATAGTATTGCTGCGTTACTGCAAGAGGCCAAAGGTCAGATTCTCAGGGAACATGGTTGTGGCCTGAAAGGGTGCACTGTGCGCCACACTGAATTTTTTAGTATGTGTTGCAGAACACTCAATGTGTGTATACATGTGACAGAAAGGAGAACACGGAAGGGAGAGGGAAAGCGAGATAGTGAGTGGTTTCAGTGTGCTAACAAAGGCTTAGTGGCTTCATTCGCAGCCTGATAAGCTGGCACACGGTCTGTCTGAGGTGGCAGCCAAAAAAATGGCATTAACCCAAGGGCACTTCTCAGTGTGGGAGTTTTTCTTTTTCCTGGTTTGTTTTTTCAAAGGTGAGAGGGAATAGTCTTGCAAGTAGTTAATAGGCACTGTGCACCTTTCTTGACCATGGAGGGAGTTGGTCCATCTTTTCTGCCTGTGGATGGCCTTCAAATGTACCTTTATCTTCTTGGGGGTATCCATAAATTAAAATTCTTTGTTAGTCAACAAGCAGCAGATCAGGTGAAAGTCCCAGGACATGTTGGCATCCTCATTGTCATTGAAGTTGTAGAGTTAGAGAGATCAAGAAAATACTTACCGTGCATCAGCATTTAGAATAGTTTTTATAAGCCTTCATTAGACAGCAGACAAAACTGAGATTTAGGTCATTACATTTCCCATTTGTTTTCTTCTGAAGAAAGAGAAGATACAGAAGTCAAAGGTGTCCGTGTGTGTTAAGTACGCTTTTGTATTGGCCCAGTTGAGGAAAAAAAAACAACCTTGTAAACCCAGTATGGAGAAGTGAGGAATGTTCAGAGATTTTTGTCTTTTATAGAGCCTGTATTTATGGTGCAGTGTGACAGCCCTATTTTTTATCATGTTTTCCTGCCTCTAGGATTACTGTCAAAACATCTCAGATTTCTGAAAGCTATTTGGCGAAGTGTTTCTGATTTACAGAGAATCTGGCGGAGTTGCTAGGATCTATTTATATAACATTAGAATTGTGTTCATCAGTGTTCTAACCCAGTGCACTTCTTCCAGTACACATTAGTAACAAATACTTTAAAAGAAAAAATAAGAAGGAAAAAAAAAAGTGGATTAGCTGTATCTTACCTACCTCATGAAGGTGAAATTATTACTCTACTATTGTCCATTAGAGAATTTCAGAAAATAAGGTTGTAGAAGGATAGATTAACTGTACTGAAATATGTGTTCCTTTATTTAGGTTTAATCTTTTATGACACAAAAGTAACTGTAATGAACAGAGTGCTGAATGCCACTGTCCAAAGAACTGCTGATCATGCAGCCCCAGAAATCACCCTGGATCCCCTGGAAATAGTTGGAGGTATGGAAAACACTTATCCTTTTCAAAATTCTTTTTAATCCATTGCAATGAGTCAGATCTGTTTTAACCAAGCTCATATGTTTATTAATGCAAAATACTCCATGGGGATTTTTTTTCTTTTGTTTTTAAATAGGGGAGATCCGTTCTTCAGAAAATTCCTATTTCTGTCAGGCAGCAAGACAGCTAGCCTGTGTGCCATCCTCGCAGCTCTGCGTTAAACTTGCCAGCGGTGGAGACCCTACCTATGCTTTCAACATTCGGTTCACGGGGGAGGAGGTTCATGGAACAAGTAAGTCGGGATTACAGAGTTACCAGTGTGGGTGACATCAGGTACAGTCGTGAGACCTTACTTCAGGTGCAATGCCAGTTTTCACCAGAATGTGGCTCATGTTAACTTTAAGGAGCAGCGTTACCTTTGTGGTGTTTGTAGTCCTGCAGATGCAAAAGAGTGAAGCTTCCAAGAGTTAAGCAAGCCAGATGGTTAATTTTCATATTTTAGGTAATACAGCAGGAAGTATGAGTGCCTGGGCATGCAATTTTGCTAACTACAGTAAGTAAATTAAGTAATAATAAGTTGTTTGAAGCATGGGGAGAGCATTTGGTAAGAATGTCTGTTCAGGTTGTTTTGATGCTCGGCCGTGGTAAAACCAGACTGTGCTGATAACAAAGATGATTTTTTCTTTAATTATTATTTTTAAAGTACTTTCTTTTTAGTAATGAGCTGGGAAATGCTAATGTGGGTTATGATACCATTAAATACTAGTATAGGATACATTGTCAAATGTAGTTGTCAAGGAATGTGCAAGTGTTAACAATTAAGTGGTCATGCCCAAGCGAGGTGTTTTCAAGAATTGTTTTCACCTTGACATCAGAAGGACAAACTCCAGCTTGTCCCAGCCAAGCTGAAGAGATAGCGAGTATGGTAATGGTTACGTTGTTTTAGAAACTATCCTTAATTTTTGCAGTAAAGAGCATGAAAATTGCTTCCTCCTCATTTTTGTGAGGAGATGTACAATATTTCTTCTAATCATTTTAATAATTTTCATTTGACTGGTTAAAAGAATGAGCCTCAGAAAGGGATAGACATTTAACTGCCCTGACTTCACCTAACCTGTACAGGGGCAGACCCCTCGTGACATAGGAGTACTGCCTTTCACCAGAAAGTGTTAAGTGATAATCTTACTTTATTAAACAAGATTATTATGCCTCCTCTTCTCTTGATACTATATTTTAATTCGTGAGGTTTCATTTTGTAAGAGCTGCTTTATGTGCCTGCTGTCCAGCCCCATTGGATGTTTAGTTTCTTTGGGGGTGCTGGCTCCCTTGGATGCTACCTGGGTTGCATGTACTCCAGGAAGAGACTGGTTTTAAACAAGAGCCGGGAAAATCTTGCTTTGCAAATCTGTTGAATAATTGATAGGGTATCAAGGCAAATATCAATGGTATGTCAAAGCAGAAAATTGATTGCTGCTATCTAAATTAACACAGTCTGTGTACTGATTGTAATAGGTCCTTTTTGGAGAGTCATGGGTTTATATGGAGTTAGAGAAGAAAAGCCCAAAGTGTACTTCTCGTATTACCTACTAGCGTCATCTATCAAATTGTGTAAAGGAAAATTCTTGTAAGTGTGCACCTATTAGCTGAACAAAGGGCTCGTTGATGCCTTCTCTCAAGGGGAAGTGTTCTCTTTTTAAGGTCTGTGGTGTTTATTGACAGTATCTATAAAGAGATAAATGTTATGTCCACAGCTCAGCATCTGTAATGATTTCTGATGCATTGTCTCACTGCTTTTAGCCATGGAAATGCCCTGTCGTTATGAAGACAGCACCATTCATCTTCTAATCAAGTAATGAAATCCATTTGCAAGCCAACTGCTGTAACAAATGTTTGTGCTAGTCTTACACATAGAGTGATGGAAGACAAAGCAGCACTTAAGAATTCAGCAGGAAGCAATTCAGTGACTCTTTTTCGCATGTAATTTTAACTATTTAAATGTGGACTTGCACGTGAATAGTAGGCTGGCATCTACCCCACCCTTGTTCAATCCACGTATCCGTGCAGTCAGAGAGGTTAAGCGTGTAAGCTAAGTCTTGAAAGGAGAACAGCAAATTCTGGATTAAAAGACAGCTGTAACAAGCCTCAGAGGGCATTTTATTATTGTGCCCCTCTCTTTTTCAGGTGGATCTTTTCGTCACTTCCTTTGGCAAGTTTGCAAAGAGTTACAGAGCTCCTCACTCTCCCTTCTCCTGTTGTGCCCCAGCTCTGCAGTGAATAAGAATAAGGTGTGGTATCTCAGTGCAAGAAATGAAGTTGCTTTTCTCTTTTTGAATGCGTGTGTTTGAACAGGAGTAGAACACAGTCAGTTAGCAATACAGAGAGAAGCTTCAGACCAACAGCCCCTGTTAGCACATCTTACAAGACAGGGCTCATGCCTGATAGAACTGAAAATGACTGTTGGTGAATCCCCTGTTGCACTTCAAGTGGCACTGCAGGTACTCGAAGAAGTAGCCAAGCAGTCAAAACTGCAAAATGTAGCAGAATTAAGACTCCTGGTCAAAGTTCACTTAGAGTGAATCTGGTTCAGTTGTCTGGTTTAGAGATTGTCCATCCTGATCTAGTGAAGTCATATTCTGTTGGTATTACTCAAGGAATGTCACCAGGAAAGTCAGTTGCATTGGTAGTAGAATAAGACGCTTCATCCATGTTATTTAGTGCATATTTAATGTCCTGCTAATTTGATGTATTCTAGAAACAAGATAAAGCTTATGGCCCAAAGAATTTACAGCAGTTGGGGTACAGTTCCTTCCTAGGAATATCCACAGGATAGGAAAACAGCTCATTTCCTTCAAGACCAACGACATAGCAAACCTGGTTTTGCATATCCAGGCTGTATTTCAGAAACATCCCACAACTTGGGAGATTTAGATACCGAACTGGTAACACAAATACAGAAAAGTTGAGAATGCTGATTAGCAGAGCTTGTAAAAGCAGGGCTCTCAAGGAAACCATCTTAATGGTGTTGCTTTTGATCATTCAGTGATAAGGTAATGTGATATAATATCAGCATATATTATGTACAGACACCATGCCACGCTTGAGCAAATCCTTTTGTAGCCAACTAAGCAGTATTCATCATGTTCAAATCGGTATTTTCACAAGCCTGTTAACTTGTAGGCCTGCAGGGTATGCATCAGTTGTTAAATACTGCTTTGTGTGCTCTGTTCTGGTTTTTCTTCTGAAGGGGAAGTACATTTTGACGCCTAGCCCTATAACCTATGCAGAGGAGCAGTTGTTCCATTTCTTTGGGCAGCTCTTGGGTATTGCAATTCGGGCAGATGTTCCTCTGCCACTTGACCTCCTGCCCTCCTTCTGGAAGACACTGGTAGGAGAGCCACTAGATCCCGACGTTGATCTCCAGGAGGCTGACATCCTCACCTACAACTACGTCAAAAAATTTGAAAACGTAAGTTTTTTTTGGGGTTTTGTTTTTTTTTTTTCCCCTCCTGGTTTTTTTCAGGGTTTCCCCCATAAGCACGTTGTTCTAATAACTGCTAACTTTACTGCCTGCCCTAAATGGCAGTGGTTGGCTTCACTGCTAGCAGATGTTTTTCATGTGAGCAGGGTCGTGAAGTGTTTTGACTCATCTTATGGGCGCAGGATTTTACATCCTGATGGCTTGGAAAAGCTGCTCAGTCTCTTCTGCCGCCGGGCACAGTGAAATTCAGGCTTCTGACATGTTTACTGGAACTTGACAGTGCTAAACCAGAAAATAACCCACTGAAGCAATTACTGGCTTTCACTGTGCTGTCTCCAGATGATATAATGAGTGCACTTTGTACGTTGTGGTGATACCTTAAATGAGTCACAAGAGTAGCATACTGCGACATGCTGGTCGTCAGATACTATTCTTATCTTTCGTAACAGATAAACGATGAGACAGAACTGGAAGCTCTGTGTGCAGAAATTGCTTCTCAGCATCTCGCAACAGAGAGCCCTGACTGTCCTAACAAGCCGTGCTGCAAGTTCACCTACCTGACCATGACAGGGGAAGAAGTGGAGCTTTGTCCCAGAGGCAGGCACATTCCAGTGGGGTAAGTAACAGCTTTCTTGGCAGAACATTGCACTGGGTTATGTGGGAAAGAAGCATCTCTGGAATAATTTTCCAAGCACTAGGCTCTCCAGAGATGCTTTTGTAACGCTGGAATGATCTGGGAAAGCTTTACATTTGTTGGCAGGAACTTGAAATCGCTGGTGCTATTTACTGCCTTTTGTTCTGTAAGAAACAGGCAGCTGAGGAGTAGTGCTTATCAGCTGCTCGCTGGCTGCAGTAAACACCCACAGCTAGGAGGCTTGTGAGAGATGGGCAAGCAGGAGGGAAAAACAGGAAGCCGAGGAAAGTGGAATTAAATTGGGAAGCATCAGAATGCAAATGGCCCAATGCTCGCTCTCGATTATTCAAAAGCAGAATCTCCCCATAAATCCCTTCTGTATCTAATGGTCTGCGGTAGGGCAAGAGGGTTCTTACACACTCTCGTTTCTTGTCCTGAATCTCTGCCCTTGCAGATGGGAGAACAAGGATGTGTATGCAACAGCAATCCGGAGCTTGAGGATGCGTGAGCTGCAGAGTCCGGAGTGCATGACTGCAGTGCGTGCTGGACTTGGGTCTATCATTCCCCTCCAGCTTCTGACTACGCTGACCCCTCTAGAGATGGAGCTGAGGACATGTGGGCTTCCATACATTAACCTGGAGTTTCTCAAGGTGTGAAGAACTGCAGCTTCTTTGGCAAAATTTACCCATCTGACGCATAGCGGAGAGGACCATCCCACGTGGAAGGTGTTAGGGGAGAACCTTCTGCTTGTGATACAGCCAGAATGGTCCTATGGAACACTGGCCTGTGCTTGGACACACCTCCCTTTGCCCCCAGGGAAGTTTTTTAAGATTTCACTGGATTTAGGAAATACCAGGAGTGGGGCTTATTCCAGAGAGGAATAACAAATTTACTTTTCAACATCACATTTTAAATCTATCTCCATTTTACTGAGATTTATTTTAATATTTGCCACTTGACATAAGGGCTGAAAGAGCCATTGCCCCTATCTTGAATTGCCAATAACTTCTGAAAATCTAAAATGAAACTGTAACAGACAACTTCTGGTCCTAAATACTTTCATTTCATTACCATGAGAATTATACCATGAAAAGAACTGTTCTCTTGTGTCAAAGTTGTAGAATATTCTCTGCTATGGGTGTTGGCATTGTGTTGTTTTCCCTAAACAGCAGCAATGCTGAACTGCCCCAGTCCCGTGTATTAAAACAAAATAGCAACGTACAGTACCTGCACGACAGGGGAAACGCACCAAGACAAGCCTGTTACAGAAGCTGATGGGCTAAAACGATAAAAACCCACATATATTAACCATGGCTGAATTTCCTAATGATTTTGAAAAGGCAGGAGAACTTGGGGAGAGAGGTGTGTCCCCTTCCGTCCTCTCAACATGTAAGTGGGGAAGACGTATGAAGGGAGAAGAAAACAGCAGTGGACATCTTGCTTTCTTTTCTCTCTTAGGCACACACCATGTACCAGGTGGGCTTGATGGAAACTGATCAGCACATCGAGTTTTTCTGGAGCGCGTTGGAGATGTTCACCCAGGAGGAGCTCTGCAAGTTCATAAAGTTCGCCTGTAACCAGGAACGGATCCCCTTCACCTGCCCCTGCAAAGACGGAGGCCCTGACACTGCCCACGTCCCGCCGTACCCCATGAAAATAGCGCCCCCCGACGGAGCTGCAGGTGTGTTCACCTTCTGTCTGCTAAGGCAAAGAAAATCAGTTCTGCTCACATCGTGGCGCTAGCTTTCAGTTCCCCTTTCTTTAATTTGAGCGTGTATTTAATGCAAAAAGAATGACAAAGGAGAGGCAGGTAGCTATGGCTGTAAATAAGAGAGCGGACCTGTTTTTAAACCACGTAAAAATAAAATTTAAAATAAACTTTAACTACTTAAATCATTGCCCTCTAGAGACAGTAAGAGACTTTGTATAGTATTTATCTCGTATGCTTTTAAAATGATTGGACTATCAGAAAGATACTGGCCTGAGGACGGACCGAGAAGCACAACAGTATTTAAGGTTTGGGAGACCTAGTCAGGAATCTTCTTATTTTGGTAGTTCTTGGGAAGGGGTCGGGGGAAGGATGCTTTGGGGAACAAGGTGAAAAGTGGAGGGCGTGTTCAAACCCCGTCTGGCACTTCTTCCTCCACAGGTTCTCCAGACTCTCGGTACATCCGTGTGGAAACGTGCATGTTTATGATCAAACTTCCTCAGTACTCCTCACTGGACATAATGCTGGAAAAGCTCCGATACGCCATCCACTACCGGGAGGATCCGCTCAGCGGCTGAGTGGGGGAAGGGGATGCCGAGAAGTGACTGGATTGTTCAGGACTCTGCTAACGATGGAAACCCTTCAATTCACATAAAAATACCTCCTGTAATACTGTGTGACAAGCTGGAGGTTAATTTATTTTCTGAACTTTTGTTCCCGTTACAATAATTACTGGAAGACTTACATTTTGTATTTGTAGACTTTGTGGTGGACTGGTTATTTTGCTGCCTTGTTTGTGGAATATTTGTAGGATAGTTTAGTAAAGACCAGTTTGTGTATAATTTAATTTTGAAAAACCTTTAACCATGTACATTTCTAATTTTGTAATTTAGAATGATATTACCCATGTGAACACAACAAAAGAGAGGGCGTTCTGAGTTCGGGAGCACTCGGAGGTGGCGGCTCGTAGATCGCTATCCCCCCAAACATTTTTGAGTACAAAAATGGAATGAATCGGGTGTGGGGAGGGAGTCGCTGCTGGGCACCTGCAGGAACAGAGCACGGTGCCTCTTCCATCACAGGCAGAGATGGTGCAGGATTTCTAGCAGTTGCTTGAGTTTTAGAGCCGAAAATACGCTGCCAAACTGCACATTTACGTTTCCACTGTTTTCCTGTAACTTTTTCAACTACAAGCAAGCACACGGGCAGCTGCCACAGTTAATTTGGGGTTTCAGCTAGGCACTTTTGATTAGGCAGATTTATGATTGAAAGAACAGTGAAAGGGCCATAATTCAATTGGGTTCTTGCCCTAGATGTTCTTGAATGTCTGCTTTGCTTAGTAACACAATAATTTATTGTAATTAAAATAGTAGCAGAAACAAAATGGCTTCTCTCTGTATGGTGTAAGATACCACAGTTCGAGCTTATAATCTGTGACTTGATCCTATTTCTGAACAAGCTTTCAGAATACTCAGTGTGTGCTTAAACACCTGTAACTCATTTCTGTACTCAAAAATGATCTTTGATCTAAGAGCAAATTATCCTAGAAATGCGACAGCCGAAAGGAGGATGAGGTGGGGGGAAGGCACAAAGTTACGCGTCTGAAGATAAAGCTTCTATTTTCTATGGAAAGATAATAGCAGACTACAGAGAGAGAACAATTCTCTGGGTTTAACTTTTGTATGTTGTGAAATATGTTCAGGGGTGGTTTCCAAAGGCCACATCACCACGTGTATCCCTCTACTCGTGTAAAAGCAGTTGCCCTGCACCGGGTGCGTTTAGAAGTACAGCAATGCTTTGTTAATCACTCGGAACCTGGCACAAGTGAGAATCACCTGTGTGCTACAGAACCGAAGGGAACATACTGAAATCACTGCTGTGCCACTCGGCTCGGTACTATATGTAAGTTAAGTGCCAGTACTGAGCTACAAGTTCGTTATTTTCCTTCCGATGTGCTTAGCGCACATCAGCCACACGAAAGGTCTACGATGGTGTGCGTGTAACTGTACTTTAAGGTTGGTATTATATGTCTCTTTAGAAGACAGCATACACTAATTTGGCTTGTCTCAGTGGTAATGGGAATTGAAAAAGCTGTATTTATTGTATATTATTGTGAATATTGGGAACGGTGCGTGTTTGGTGCTTGGAAGACAAAATGTGAGTAAGAGAGAAAAGCCTAAACAAGTGTGTATATTCTTGTTCTTCCATGAGCGAATGGAATAATGTGTGTGCAACAGTTGTAGAGATAGTCGTTGGCATACAGAGTCTCCAGATCCTGTGGTTAGGAAAGCTGTGTTACCCTTCTATTGCATATTGCCCTTTCAAAGGAACAGATCCATGTAGGAAGAATATTTACTCTTGAATCTTGTCCATTTCCTGGTAGAAGCATATATGTAGCTGAGAAATCACTGGGAGTAAGCGCAAACACACCTGGAGTTTACAAAGACCAAGGGAAAAACTAAGCAGAAGGAATGGCTCGGAGCCGCTTCCCATCGGGAACGGGCATTCCCAAACAGGTGCCGCAAGGAAATGTGAAGAACGTCAGCTGAATTTCATGGCAGAACTGTTGTTGCTGACAATGATACCTCTGGGGTCTCTGCCTGGCGATTGGATGGTGGGTTTGTGTTGGGTTTAAATCGCCCATTTCCAGCCCCTGAGGCTTGGGGTGGCCTCGCGGCGCAGTCGCATACCTCGCTCGCAGGGGTTCGAGAACTCGGTATGCCAGTGTTTTCCCAAGGCTCTGATTACAGCTGTGAGTAAGAAACTGCTGCTAATGTCTGTCTTCTCCTTCCAGAGAGCACATGTGGGTGGAACATATCTGCATCCTGGCCCTGAAAAGCGTGCTGTAAAGTTACTTGATACGTATTTATTACAATTAATTATTTATGATTACAAATAACAAACTTCTAGTCAATGCTGTTTACACCTTGCTGTGTAAATGAAGCTTCTTATACAGGAAAAATGTCACACCAATAAATAACCTTCACTGACTTTGGTTTTCTTCTGAAGAACAGTATGAGCCCCGCAAGAGAATGAGTTGTGGTGGGGGTTTTTTGGCTTTTTTTTTTTTTTATGTTACTAGGAAGGAAGTGCTGCAGTGGTTCAGCTGTAGCTCAAATGGCCTTTTAATTAAAGCTTTTCTAATCATCATTACTTCTTTGTGCTTTAAATGAACTTGACATTGTCTGTAATAGGCTTGTTTGTCAAAGCAAAGATTGGTTTGTGCTTTTTTTTTTTTTAAATATATATTCATTCAGAATGTAAAATTATACTAAACAATGGAAAAACTCCTGGAGCTGGGTGTTAGTTCTAGCTTGGTGTGTCCATCTTGGTACCGTACACAGCATTAACCTGTTAAGTGCTCTTGGCCATACAGTGTACACTTGCATAAAGGAGATTCTTAACATCCCTTTAGATGTATTGTGTCCTTCTTTGGGGCTGGAAATAATTAAAAAAAAAAAATTCCTCCACTGCTGAAGCTGCATTGATGCAGAGGATTAGAACTGCTAGCAATGAAGTTGCAGATTAGCTGCTTTTAAATCCCACTTTCATGGGTTGATACACTGTAACTTGTGTTCACTTGGAACAGAAATGTAAATATTTTGTACAAAAGGGGAAGCAAGCACAATGATTGCTAATATTTCTCTTAAGGGAGAAAGAGCATTATTTCTCATGCCTGAGGAATAACGCAGCCGAAGCCACCTTGTCAGCCGGGTAGTTAGTTATTTTCCATACTAAGGATTTCTGAACAAGGCGTCCTGCTCACCTTCACAAACCAGAAGAGCCAGCTTAGATTCCCTTATCTTGCCCTAGCAGTTTTCCCCAGAAGTGCCATTGCAAGGTTGGTTGCCACCTGTTTTTAAATACTTTTATTCTGCTTTTCTTGTACAAATAAACGCTTACATTTGGTGGAAGCGTCCGTAAAATGTCTTTATTTTAAAACCCAGCATCACTTCAGCCATCACTAGTCTTCCACGCTGCAGCTTGCGTGACGGGGCTGGCAGCAGAGACGAGGCCTCCAGCAACAGCCTTGCCCGAGAAGGGTGACTGGCTCATTATCCCTGCTAATGCCATCTGCTGCACCCAGTTAATTAGGCTGATGCCCACAGTCGTTATCTAAGACCTGCCTGCTCCAGCTTTTGCATCACCATTTCCCAAAGCACCAGGGTACTAACAGCTCTCATAAAGCAAACTAACAAAGACCTAATGCAGGTAATAACAGTGGAACACAAATTAAGAGAGCCCCCGGCCCGTCACACTGAATGGGCCAGCGCGAGGCGTGGGTGGTAAACTTACCCTCAAACAGTGTTTGTGATCCCAACATCACTGCTTGTAACAGGTTTTTACTGCACAGCGGTTTGGGACATCATTAGATAAAATTTATTACAAGGAATTTAAAAAGCATGGACTAATACAGCATTAAAAAGCCTTTAACAAGCCAGCTGTGGGCTCAGAGCTTATCCGCTGACAATGATAATCCCCCTCTCTGCATCCTGGGCGCATCCGTGAACAGCCGGTGACGTGCAGCTCGAGGCACAGACCGCTCCGGCCCCCTGAGGCACGCGTGGTTTCGCCCGGCTGAGCCGCAGCCCCAGCGAGACTCACCAGTGCGCTTCAGGAAGCGGCTCAGCTGCACGGGCTCCAGGAAGGGTGTCAAAAGTCTCCTTCACTGGGTGTCACGAAGAGCTGGTATGGAAACAGAACCCAGGTGGTGCCCAAGGCAGATGGGTATTTGCTGTCTTGGGATGTTGCCAGTAGAGATCACAGAAGTAAAAACCTGTAGTATACTCTCATAAATTAAAAATACGCATATATAGAGAGAGAATGATCACTGCCTATAAAAATTTAAATTCATAGAAAGTCTTCAATGACATGGCGATACAGGAATTCACTTGCGCTCAGATAAATAAGTACTAGAGTGCATAGTAATAGTGTGTAGAGTGCTCAGCGTGTTTTTTCTAAGTGGTGGATCACTTCTCCTCCGGATAATCAGATGCTGGGCTCTGGGCTTTCGCCTAAAGGGAAGGGGGGAAAAAAGAAAAGTAAAAATGCTGTTTTCAAAGAGTACTTGATAAAAAGCAATCGATAAAAACTTCACTGAAGGAGGAAGGACTGTAAAACAAGCTCATCTTCCTGGCAAAACCATCACAAACTCAAGGGGTAACAGCCAGGCACTGTCCTCTGAAACGGAAGCATCTGGTCCACACCTGATGAGAAGCCACGCTCTCCTGCCTCACCTTTGTGTTCCTGAGCCTGAAGCTGACGGGAACATCCGACATCCCGAGGCTCCTTCCTCCTGCGTTGCTGGTGCTGTAAAAGAAGAACAGGGACGCTTTCAGAGGGACCAAGCCTACCCATTCCCGTGCTCTTACTGCTGAATAAACCCGGGTCCTTCGCACCAGGGAGACTCTGGAAGGTCTAGGAAGAAGCCCTTCAATCTCCTCCTGAACCCTGACCCAGTTATTTTTGTAGCAGGAGAACCAGATCCTATTCAAAGAGCAAAGCTAAAAGCTAAGCTGAGAGTGCCACAATGGACAGATAACAAGGCATCATCCTACATTTTCTCACAGCGCCCATTTTGTCCATTCTGTTTTGATAGAAAAGCCTAAGTTTGCTGTTTGAAACTCAGATAAGCAGCACCCAAATTAAATTGAGTGAAACTCTTTCAGCCACAGGCAAATATGAGGGAATCCGGATTTGCGCCATAAGGAAATGAGGCAGAGGACTGGAATGGATTTGTCCCTACTGCTGCTGTTGGGTTGCTGCCATCTGAAAATCAGAATGCGCCAGGCCTAAGGCTGCGCCCCCACTTTCAGCAGAGCAAAACTTCTACAGTGCCACTGATCCCTTTTGCTTTAGGGCAGCCCCAGTGTGGCTGCTTGAAATGGAAGAAAGGCGTTACCTTGGTTGGGCTGGAGAGGTTCTTGAGAAGCTGGATGTGAAGGCTTCTGAATGAAAGTTCCGAGTAGGTCTCACACGTGGCGTTGTCCCACCTGCAGATTCACTCGCACCTCTGTTCTTTGGTCTTCCCTCATTGCCAGCCACCTTCCTGGGCTTCCCTCTCGTGTCGGAAGCATTGCTAGCTCTCACTGAAGAGGACAGTGGTGCGTTCCTGGCGTTTGCCATATTACTTAGTGACTTGGTCCCTCCTGCAGGACAGCTGAGCCTCTGCTGCCTTCTGGTGCCTTCTATGCAGCAAGGAGAAACATCTCCTGCGAGGACAAGAACACAGTGCTTAACAGGGATAGCAAATGCAGCATAGGGCTTCATAACCAAGATCTTTGAGGATACTGAGTTTCAGTGATTTAATCTTTCTTGCATAAAACTAGATCAATGGTAGAGGATCAAAGATTTTTAAATTTTGGAGACAGAACAGGGTAACAACATCTATTCGGCGTGGAACATGCACAACGTTCCTGCAAATGTAAAGGAAAAGAATGCGCATAAGTCTCTGTTTTGCCCACACCTTGATGCCTGATTCGTCTCCGAGCCAGCTCTGGTGATTCTCTTCTCTCTCTGTTGGCTTGAGGACACAGCAGCTGCTGAGGTGGAAAGCTGGCTGCTGGGCTGGCTGGGCGCAGATCACAATGATGCTAAAGCAAAACATATGTTTGAGTGTTGAAATGACAGCTCCTACGAACCTATTCCTGTAAAAACACTGCAGAGCATCGCCTCTCAGAAAGATTCAGGTTAGCAGGAAATTGTGTTTAGGAAGAGGCAGGTATCAGCTTGTCGTCACACCCATTTTCTCTTACACAGAGCCGAGGAACAATCACTAGCTACCACGGGACCTAAGGAAAAATGGAACTGGCAGTGTGAGCCAGTCCTGGTGAACAGACCCACCCTGTACCTGGGGCCTCACTGCCAGCCAGCCAACAACCAGACGCTCTCTTCTTCAGCCTTCAGAGGACTGTCTCCTCCACGTGCACACCACTCCCCAAATCTGCTCCTTAGGTGTACAGAAGCAGTAAAGCACCAAGTGGTCTAGTTAGTATGTGTTTAGCATTCTTAAAGCAGTAACAACAGCTTCAGCAGTACCAAGACCTGGTGTTCTTTCAGTATCAGAAGTACCAGACAGCGATGTAGAACACGCTCGTGAGCACTCTGCAGCACCCGTCACTTCATAAACCCACCACTTCCCTCTTAGGCTGAGCTTCCGACATATTCATGCTCTTACCCTTTCTCTCCCTCTTTACAGCTACCCTCCAAGACATTCCTCCCTCTCCTAGACTTGCAGTCCAAGTTGTCTACTTCCTCTCTTACCTACAGAGGTCATACACTTGTGCCCCTCTCCCACCTTAGCTGTGATTCATACATCCTGGTTTCAACACAACTTTTATGTATAAGTCAAACATCCATATTGTGCAATTTCAGGGCCTTTGTTTAGCTTTTGTTTGAAGGGCTTTTAAAAATAGTTGTTACTTTTCAGTAAGAGCCTCAGCGTACCACAACATTTTAGATGGGACCCAAGAGGCTTTGTTTAAGAAGATCTGACACAGGGGACAGTTACGTGGGTTCCTGAAACGTGCCACAACAAGAGGCCACAGGGCTTGGCATAGACCTTAAACAACTGGATGTGATACAACAGATCAAGTTCTGTTTTGTACCTGATGGTGAAAGAGTGTCTCTTCTTCTAGCTGGATGCCACAAAATTCACATGGAATCATAATGTATCCTTCTGCCTGGAAGGCCTGGGGCTGGGATGAAGAGACAGACCTACAGCTTTTGGACCCAATAGCACGCAGACCATCATATTCTCGTGGATTTGGAGAAGAGCTTCTTTTACTGAACGAGGCAAAGGCACTTGCTGGGTTACAACCTGTCTGTTATGCAAGCAACACAGAAAAATGAGCTCTCCCATTGAGCATAGATGGACTTTAAAAAACATGCTTTGCAAAGGCAAAATTGCTAGAGCTCTCACAGTATCACTGAGTGAAGACTGCACCCCTGTTCAGTCACAGTAGCAGAAAAAAGTCTTTACTGCAAACCCCTAGATACAATACAAGAAAGTACTAAACCTGGTGAAGAATCAGATCTTCGGCAGGGTAGAGTTCCTCACAAAATTCACATGGCAACATGATGATCTCGTCATCTGCAAAGTAAGTAGCGGTTACATCCTCTACCATAGAGAAGGCTGATGCAGTTGTATCGACTTATCTCCAAAATTCCTAAGCACCAGACTCCTGTTCTGTGCCACAAGACAGCAACAGAGCAAATGCTACGGAAACAGTTACTCTAGTCCCACTTGCTGAATTTCACATAAGCAAATTCACACCAGCCAGAGCCAGAGAAATGTTTTGGGGTCAAAGATATATCAAGTGGTCTGGTAAAAAAGCCTATTACTGCCTTCAGTAAATCCTTTAGTACCATTTCTCCTTTCAAAATAAGCTGGTACTTCAGGTCTCCCCCAGATCCTCCCTTCCTGTTTACTTCAAGAAAGTTGTCACCTACTCAGTTGTTATGAAGCTCTCCCCACGCATCAAGGTCAGAGATCCACTATAGCTTCTATTTCTTCTTCCCTTGCTGTCTTGCTTTAGTAATACCTCTTTGAAAGAAACTATTTTAAACACTAATATTGCTAAGTTTTGAGGGAGCAGAAGACAACATTTAAGAAAGGAAGGAAAAATGGTACTTATGGAGAGTCTTATGTCCTGTGTATTAATTCTCTAAAAATTATTTAGAGGGAGTCTCAAAGAGACTCATTGTGACATTTTAAAATACCTAGATAATCTTTGACATTCCCAATCCAAGAATGCTCTCTTTCCTTCTCCCTTCCCCCAAACTTTAAGGAAAAAACCCCCAACCACAGCAGAGTTTATACTTACTTTTTATGTGGTTTGATGTGCTAAAGGACACTAGAGAGTCACGGGAGAAGATATTTGACTTGTCTGGTTCATTACGACAGGCCGATGGCACAGACTCTTTGGTGTAGTAGTTTTCCCAGAAGTCACTGGGAATTTCAGCTGCAGTATTGTTGTGAGCATTACTCTCATTTTGTAGGCTCAGAGCCAACACGTAGTCTAAATCGGCGTTCCACTCTTCATAAAGTGAAGAATAAGTGTTTTCATTTCTCTCCAACCGTTCCAGTTCATCCTCTTCAAAAGATAAATATCACAAATTTGAGAGAACATTAAACCTGCAACAAGCAGTTCACTTCTGCGCATTAAACTAGCTCAACCACGAGGGTTTCACCCGTGCACATGAGGACAATCATGGAGGTCAGCATTTCAAAGCCTAGGACACCTGCATCAAATTCAGGAGGAAGAAGGAAAACAGTCATCCTATTTTTGTTTTTAACAAAAAGGAAAAAAAAAGAAGAAAGTCATTCCTCTTACTCCAAAAGCTTGAACTTAAGCTTCTTGGGGCTTTATGAAGTCACTGAGGAGCCTTCTGTGACCTACACTGTGAACAAGGTCCAATTAATACACTGTAGGCTCGTCCCTTTTACAAGGCTGAAACACTTCAACTTTGTTTTTTCAGTGTATTGATGGGAAAACAAATTCCTTTTAATGATACTCCATTTGACAACCATGAGAATTATACATGTACAGAAGAAAACCATCAAATGTTTTCTCGTAGGAACGCTACGCTGAGAAGAAAAGCAGGGCTCCAGAACAGGGTCCAAGACTCAACTGATGATGCCTAAAGACATGCTAAGTGCTCCTCACCTGTACTGGCCTATTTCAAATCTCTCTGGCGTTTCACTTGTACTGATTACATGAGAATTTTAAACAAAGCTTACATGTGCACAAAAATACTAATTGTGAACACTCTTTGGGAGTTAGTGTAAGTGACGTACAAGTTACAGCTCTCCAGATTATTCAGCTTTATTAACGAAGCCCAGAAGTTATTTCTACAAGCCAGGCAGTCTTCTCCAGCAAAGACTGAAATTTGTTTTGCAATGTTAAATCCTCTGAGTGGCCCACAGCAAGAAATTAGAGCATAGATTCAGCCGAGAGCTCATGGAAAGGCTATGTCTTAAGTGTGACATGACCCCCTGCATGTGGAGGTAAGAGATCAGAGGAGCAGGAAAGAGCAGAGGCATTGATAGTAGTCTCAGCTATGTCCAAATAGCATCTTACTGCAGAAATGAGCAACACCACATATGTGAACCCACATCCAGATCTTACCTACCCTTCTACTTAACTGAAGTAAAAAGGAGTGCAGCTGCTAAACAAAAATGTACAGAATTTGTTTGCAGTGAGCAAACAACTCTAATTCCATTTTTAAGCTAGATACTTTGAGACAAAAAACAGGCAGTGGACTGGGCTTTCACACTGGGTACCTCAGCGGTCCTCTATTTAGCTGGCTTATACCTTTGCAGTTCTATCCCATGGTAATGTAGTCCCACTCACAGTGCCTCTGGAGCTTTCGTTATTCAGTATTTTCACATAAAGCAATTACAAAACCTTATACTTGGATCAGCTGCCAAATGTCAAATTAGAAGCCAATTATTACTCTTCTCTACACCTTACCTCGCTTTTGATTTCTTTGTGCTGCTGAAACATTTCTTCTGCTAATGTCCTTAAAGTGTTTTGTCTCCTACACAGCTGCTATAAATCTCTTTTTCTAGCACCCAGGGCATTCTCCACAAAGGCCCAGCAGAGTTACCTGATCTCAGTCGGTTTCTAATGTCTCGAAGGGCATGCAAATCTGCATCCTCGTCCTCAAACCGAGGCACTGTGCTGCTTCCTCTTACTTGTTTCACCTCTTGCCCACAGACTCGAGGATGCTCTTTCAGATCCTTCATCATGATGTTACGCCCGCACCCACCACATCTCTCAGTCCTAGCTCCGCAGTAAATTTCATGGTCCTGGAGCTTGTTGAAAGCGAGCTGTATGTCACAGTACTGGCAGAGGGCAGGACGTAGAGGGCATGCTGACGCCTGAAAAAAAGGAAGAGGGATTATTCTTCACGTACGGAAGACTAAGACAAAGGTGGAAGGAGGTTCTCAGTTTGCTTAAGAGTTGAGTCATCTATTGTTTCTTTAGCCAGATCCAAAGCTACACTAAAGAATAGCCTGGAATAAGATACTATGTGAGAAATCTAAGAACAACGTGTTGTATAACCTGTGTAGCCATAAATATGTCAACTGAAGCTCTCTCAATACTCAGAACATTTTTTTTTTTTAAATCTGTAATGCTTGGACAGCAGATTCATGTAGTGCTTTTTGAAGTCAGCTTTTAGATACAGTCTTGACATCCGGTACTAATCCCATTTCATTGAGTACTGCTAAAGAACATGTTAGCATGTGTTCTATTAGGGAACAGATTTACAGCAAGCACATTTACTACCCAACAAGAATTGCTTGCATACATTCTTTACCCTACAGTAAATGACAGGTAAGTTGCCCTTCAAAAGGGGTTAAACATAGATGAAATACATATTATAATTGCAAATGCTGCAATAATACATCATCATTTGCTTTACAAACAAAACTAAAAGCACTACACACAAATGTGCAGGATAAACTACTTCTAGGGTTTTGAACTGGAAATATCTTCGAAGAAAATCCTTTTCTCCTCAGCAATAAGCAGACTTAGGTGGCACTTCCAGAGCTGTCTTTAAATGAGCCCATAGGAAGGGAAGGTTCTGGCATTTATAACAAGATTGCCTGTGACAACAGCCAACTGGATTCAGAAACTCAGAAAATCCCACTGTGTCCTATTTTAGTTTATTTTACAAGCTATTTATAAAATCTGTTTGGACATAATGAGTTATTAAAACTCACATAATGACTGCAACAGCGTCAGAAATGCGTAATGTTAAAGGACTGAAAAAAGTCAAGTTAATCATATCATGTACTTTTGAAACAGCATACCAATTTCCATCTTAATCACTAATAAGGATATAATCATCAATTATCACAGATACCCCTTTGATATGAAGACTTGAGCAGGCTTCACCACTTCAAGGTAGTTTCCAACCACCTTCTCTCAGAGGGTGTGAATTTAGAAAGCATGGTTCAATAAAAAGGATGAATAAATCACAGGCTGGCATCAAGGTCTAGGCTGACAGAAAGGCTCTAGAACCAGTGCTTGGAAATACGGCAGAGTATCTTCCAGGTGTCTAATAATATAAAGTCCACCAACCTCATGATCCTTCAAGAGACCTTTTTCTATCTTCATCCTACACTTGCAGGTAACCTACAATAAAGAGACCTTGTTAGATTAATTGTCATAGAAGTCAGCAATTTTCAAGAAGAAATTTGGTTCTCACCTGCACATGTTCAGATTCCATATGGTTCTTCATTTCAGACTTTGGGATTGATTCACTGCAGTAGCGACATACTTCAATATTTCTGCTGCAGTGGATTTCATGCATGATGAAATTAGCAACAGGAATATCCTTTGTGCTATGAGAAAGTCACAGACGTTACTTTTCAGAAAAATACACTGACAACAATTTCAAGCAGTTTTTCATAACAAAAATATCCCAAGAAAGCTTTCTATGAATTCATGATTTAGAGAACTGAGTAACTAAAGAGAAAGGCAAACCCAACTAGGCCTCCATGTTCCTTTATAGTTGGGATATTATCATCTACAGCATGCGAAGGTCACAGTTTTCAAACTGCATTAAGATAAAATCAAGGTGGATTTATTTTCTTATGTGAAAGACAAATTTTGCAGCATAAACAAGTTATCACCAGGCTCAAGTTAATAAACTCATGTGAGAAGATAAAAGTTTCTTCCTGAAAATATCTTGGCTATGAGAGGTCAAACAGTGCTTTGCTTGGAAAAAATAAATAACAGATCCTGTTAGGCCAGATCTGTTCAGGGAATGATAGCACTAATCATATCACACTGTAGCCAAAATCCCCCAACTCACCTCATTTCTAAGATACTCATTTTCCTTTCTTGAGGAGGATGCAAGGCTTACAAACACAAGAGGCGGAGAAAGAACTCGGGCACCAGGAGCTTAGCCCTTATTCCTGCCTCAGACAGGCAGCATCATTTCTAGATGGATGCATCACTCCCCCCCACGCACAAGAAATCAGCCTTCAAAACACCAAAAATAACATTATAACCTATTGCTTAGTGCCTTCCCCATCACAAAGGGAAAACACTACAGCTGTTCAGTTTTCTCCCTTGCCTGATCCCCGGCAGCCGACAGCCTGGCAAAGCAACAGCGTCCAACAGCAGCGTCTGAACCGCCCGCACTCGCCGCTTGCCAACAAACTAGGCTGACATTGCAAGGAACGGTTTGGATTCTGATGTCTCTTGAGAAAATACAAGTTAATTTCTTTACTTGCTTCTATTTAAGATTCAGCTTCTGAGATGACATGGTTACCAGTAAATGAGCCCTTCCTACGGGCTCATTTAAAGCTCCACCAGCACTGGAGCTTCTAAAGAAAGAGAACTGTTATCAAAGAGAAACAACTGCCACAACAGTATGTGCCTATTGATTCTATTTTTACATCTCTGCTTCTGAGCCGCACACCGGCTAAAGAAAAACCTGCCATCACGTACTTCGTGTGCACCCCACTGAAAACGAAGCCTTCATTCAACATCTCCTTCTCTGGAGAGATTCAGACCCCCTCCCCGGACGCGTTCCTGTCCAGCCTGCTCCAGGGGAACCTGCTCTGGCAGGGGGGGCGGACAGGACGATCTCCGAAGGTCCCTTCCAACCCCCGTGCTTCTGCGATTCGTTTCCATTCGAATACTCTGGTTTCTACCGAGTTAAGTCAGAAACTTGAGGAGTGGCTGGGAAAATTACTTTAATTAAAATTAATACTTGACAAGGTAAAACCAAAGCCCAAACATTTCTAAAGAGAGAGGAATTCGCACCTTCTAGTATCTCACAGCATTTCAAGGGAACACAGTGTTGGCCTGTTTAATCTCTGCTCCGGCCTGCCCTCCGCACCGGCGCCGCCACAGCCGCGCCCCTGCCCCCATTCGGTTTCGTTTCTTACCAGTTCCCGCACAGCCGGGTTTCCTCCTCGGTAACAGCAGCGATGGCCATGGCTCTGTCCGGGGGAGGCAGGGCGACCCCCCCTTTCCCTCGGACCCCGGGCGCCCCCGCACCTCACGGCGGGGAAAGGACACCCCCTCCCCGTTCCCTCAGGGCGGGGGCGCGCCGGGCGGGCGGGCGGCCGCTCCCTCCCCTCCGCCGAGGGCTGGGGGCACCCGTGCCTCAGGGGGGCAGCGGGAGGGGACGGACCCGGCCCCGAGAAGAGGAAGCACCGGCCCGGCTCCCTCGGCTCCTCGGGATCGCGACACCGGGCCCGGCCCCGCCCCGCGCTTCCTACCGGCCCCTTCACCCCCGCCCCCGGGCCGGCCCGGCCGGCGGCTGCGCACTGCGGTTCTGCGCTCTCATCATGGCGGCGCGGGGCCAT
>VYXH01000021.1:5756-38886 GCA_013397275.1 Burhinus bistriatus | reverse complement strand
TCGGCCTCCCGTCGCTCCGTCCTTCCTCCCGCCGGCGCCGTTGCCCCGGGGAGCTGCCGCGGGGGCCGGCGGAGCCCGGACCCCGCTCCCCCCGCCCCCGGGCTGCCCTCTCGGGGCTGGAAGCGGGAGTTTGGCCGGATCGGGGGGAGCCGCGCTCCGTCTCGGCCAGGCAGCGGGCGCTTTCCCGTGAGCTTCACCCCGCAGCTGCCGGCCCGGGGGTCGCCCCGCTCGGGAACCCCCCAGCCGCCTCAGGGAGCGGGCGAGCGGGGGCGGCTCAGGGGCGGGGGGTGGCGTCTGTGCCCCTCGCTCTCCCTCCTGGTAACTTCGGTCGGCGTTTGTTGTCTGCTGCGGAGAAGTTAGAAATGGATTAATTCATAAAAACAACAAGAGCAGTCACGGGAACCGTGAAGTTGTATGTTGAGATGCTGTGGCACAGGCTAATTACGGTGTTGGGAGAATTAATTGGGAGACGAGAGTGAAGTAGGTAGAAGGAGACGGTCTTGTTAAGAAACCTCTTGTATTAAGATGTCCCCAAATATTTCCGAGGGTATTACGTGCAATCGGGATTGCTTAAGACATTGTAGACAAGCTTGTCTCTGTTTATGCAAATATAGAGAAAGAGAAAAGAAAAACACTTCCCCAGGCTACAGTATCGTTTCTTCCCTAAAATTGAAGTTTGGGTAGAGATTTTGGAAAACGTTCTCAAGTTTTTCAACACCAGAAAAAAACCCAAAATCTTTCCTTACAAATGTGGAGAGCTACCCTCATTTGTGGATGGATGTGGTTTGGGAATGTCCTTTGCCGCTTGGGCAGCGAGGAGGGTACAGTATGGACTTGCATCCATGATGGGTTCCAGTGAAACGGAGGAAGATAGTTTTGTTTAATTAAAAGTATAAACACACAGCTGTCTTAAAGTTCGTTGCATGATTATGACTGTGGCTCTGCCGTTTGTCTTTATGTAACAATTTTAAGTTTTTCCCTTCATTTTTTGTACATGCTGTGATTGCAGTTTTTTTGTTAATGTGCAATTATTTGTGTTATAACCTGTGTAACATTTTAAATGTTCTTAAAAGAAAAAGCTTGGTAAATTCAGCCGATACTAAAGCAGATGATGTTAAAGATGTATTTCACTGTATTCATTTCAGAGGGTATAGCTATTAGGGAGAGAGCTTTAAAATTGCTTTCTGCTAGTTCTAGAAAAGATTATCTGCAGTGTAAGATTTGCATTCAGGGTTTGGTGCTGCAGAACCTGAAATAAAGTGTATGTCCTTCAAGACGTAAATGCACAACTTCACAAAAGTCATAAACTGGAGACACGCAGCATGTAGGTCCAAGGTCTGATTCTTGACTTAAAACAGTGCTTTTCAGTTTGCATCGTGTGCCTTGGGTAGTCAGGGTTCCTTGACAGCTGTGTTTATCTTTCATCTTGATGTGTTCTCCTTTCACCTGAAGGTTCACAGGTTGCATTTCCAGCCACTAAACGTCTCCACTTACAGACTTGCAACTAACATAGGCTTAAGTTTATTTTCCTTTAGCTTGAATTCCTTTGGAAGTTGCCAGCTACTTTGGCTTCCAACAAACTTACTTGTTGTTAGCAAAATACGGTCTTTTTATTCTGCTGCAGTTTAGAGAGGTTTGTGGTTTATTTGATTTACTTGAGGAGACCTAAAGCGGAGATCTTATCGGCACGGTTGTTAAACAATCCAAGACAGGCACTGCGGTGTGGCAGATAATTCATGTGTAAGTGAACTGTGCAACACAGATCCTTAAAATCAAGAAGTTTCTGCTGGTGTACAAAGAGATCACCAGGATGTTCTCTTCCACAGTTTTGAAACCTCTTCACTGAGAAGTTCATGCTTAAGTTTTAATGTTAAAGGTGATGCACAGGTTTTCGTAAGTTAAAATGCCCATCTAACCCGTGTAAAGACAATGTATTACAGTTTCAAACTATATTTTATGCGGCCACGCTTTGTTTTGGTTTGTGTGGGGCAGGCTGTCTCATTTGAGGTTTTGTCTGTACGGTCTCAGGAGCCCAATTAGCTCTACTTTAAATCTGCAGCACTTACTTGGCCATGGAAACAAATGTTAAAGCTTCTGAATATAAATCTCATTAGTATAGATGCACGCTTTGTACTATATACCAAGGAATTACTAAAGGTCACCTCCCTACTTGGTAAAAGAGTTCTCTCTCATAATGAGAACTACAGTCTTGTTGAGAAAACGATGTGTAATGTAATTTCAATTAACTGGCACTAGCTCTGTTCGCAGTTTGGTAGGAGAGAGGCCAGAACAGTGTGAGCAGCCCCTTCCCTGTTGGCCCATCGGGTGCAGCTAAGCTTTTCTGCTAGGTTTTGGTTAGTAAGTGTTAATTTTGAGGGAGAGGAACCATATAGGGGTCATGTTCTAATTTAAAATTGCGTGTTTGTAATTGTCTGATAACATGATGGTGCACTGTAAGTGAAGCTGAAAATGAAATACCGAGCTGAAAAAAAGAGAAAATGGTCTTGAGATGGGTTTTCTACAACTGCAGTTTTACTAGATAGTGGGATACCCCTTAGGAAATTTTTGTCTGCAAAACCAGTCTGGTGAAAGCATAGTGATGCTCTGTTAGGGGACAGATTTGCCCTGCCTGAAGTATGGATTGCATGGACAAGTAGATCTTATCACTTAATGCTTTGATAGATTGTGAGCGCTTAGTTCCTAACCTATTGCCTGTTAAAAGTCATTGAAAGTTTCCCAAAGGCACACCAAATTAATTTCTACTGTTACTGAAGCAAAGAGCCTAAGCTCCATTGCTAGCAAAGAGCTGTTGCTGCAGAACCTGCTCTATTATATGTCTCTCTTGTTGCTGTAATGATCTAGGTGGAGTAATGACAAAAGCTTGTTTGTTTGAATGACTAAAACTAGTACAGTGAGATGAATACTTCATCTACAAAATGACATTTCCTGAACGTTTGGCTTAGTAGTAATTGTACAAGGAAAATGTGGTTTGCACTACTGGCCTAACAGCACACACTCCACAGTAAAATTAAAGATAGCTTTCTGGAATGGTCTCATCTTCTGGTATAATACTATATATGTTGTTCTTGTGCAGATTATCTTGATAATGGCAATAATAAAATGGCAATCCAGCAAGCTGATAAACTGCTCAAAAAACACAAGGATCTTCACTGTGCAAAGGTAAGTGTGATCGCAGTGCACTGACCTCGTTTGGTGAGTGTAGCTCTGAGACTTCGGGTGTTTTGCTGTGCCTTTCGAGTAGTGTCCATCATCTTCCGGAGACCACAGTGTTTCTGAACCCTCTGGAACATCTTGGGCTGTTCCGATTCACGCAATACCGTGTTTGCCTGGGAGCTTGCACAGATCCTCTTGATGAAGTGTAATTGGTTACACCTGAGCTAATTGTCTAGCCCCTGTCAGAGCTACTTGCAAGCAACCTCGGCACATGGGCTGTGCCTTAAAAATGCCTCTTTTAGACCTTAGGTTGAGATACCTATCTGTAGCAGTTTGGACTAAAACATTTATTTGGGTGATGTAGTCCTTAGTAAAACATAACAAGGTGACTTTGGAGGCATTTGCCTTTCTGCCTCCTGTTCACTGCCCTCCTTGCTGTGCCCGGGTTGAAGGGAAAGGAGTTCTGTTGCTCAGTTTTTTGAACATATGACTATCTTTCTACTTTTCTCTTTTCCCTGTGGGTTTTCCTCTACAGTTCATACCACTTCTACATTTTGAAAGCTTCCCAAGCTGAAGCACATGTCATTGACCCGAATCTCATTTATTTCACTTCTCTCTGGCCACTTATTGAAAGAAAAAAGTGAGAATTGGTGGGACTGGTCAGTTTTCAGTCTGGAGGTAGGGAAAACTGAGTGGCAGCTGATGCCTTGGAGCAGCCTGTGTATTTGGTAAGAAATGCAAAGCAACGCTGTTTGCAGCTTGCATTTGATAGTTTTCCTCTGCAGCCATATGGATTAGAAGCATAATAAAACCTGAAGTTTTGTAGAAGTAACGAGGTGGTTGGGCAAAGCCTCTCCTCACCCGGAATTAGAGGATTTTCACTGGTAACTGCCGACTGTGTTTCTAACTGTTGCCTCTGTGTTGTGTCAATAGGTTCTAAAGGCAATTGGCTTGCAGAGAACTGGCAAGCAAGATGAAGCGTACGCTCTGGCACAAGAAGTAGCAGCACTTGAACCCACAGACGATAATTCCTTGCAGGCACTAACTATTCTCTACCGGGAAATGCATAGACGTAAGCTTTTTCCTTTGCCTCTCTTAAAAATCATAATTCTGTATGTTCTTCCAGAAGTATATGTAACCCACAGTTTCACGGGAAACATGGGAAGGCTTCGTGTATAGGCGTGTTATTAAGAGACTCAGAGAATGTGAATGATGCCTGTTATAAATACCTCTGAGGCTCTAGTGGTCACCATAAACCAAAGAACCTTGTTTAGGCTTCTCTCATGAACGCTATTGTGTATACAGTTCCTAAATGAGTGGCACGCTAATAATCATCCATCATGATCACTTTTTTTTAATGAAAGCTACTGGAATTTGTCAGTATTTGTGGTAGAGGTGACAAATCACATGGTCTGTGGTTTGGAGTCTGCTTAATGCTGTGAGACTGAAGTTGAGGGGTTCAGGCCTCAAGAAGCTGTGTAACAAACAGAAAGGAAATCCTGGCCTCTCAATTTGAGCACATTAGCTTTTTCCGTAAGGTTCCTTATAGTGATAAGGTATTTTAAAAATACTGAATCATGAATGTTTGAGTGACAGAGTAAAATTGCATGTGCTTTTCTGAAAGAAGCGAGACCATATATGCTACTTATCTACAGCTCTAAGCAGTTGTTTCTGGCAGCTTCTGGTGGTTCTTGGTGGTAGTAGCAGTGTTGACTGTTGAATTGCTGGAGCAATGACAATGGGGTGAAACAACTTTTGTAGAAATAGGTATCTGGTATCAATCTGAAATATAGCAATTGCTTATGCTCTCCCAGTTTATTTCTCTCTATATGTTTGTGTGTATGTATATGTGGAGTTAAAGTGTCATTTCTTAAATAATATGAAGTTTTTGTGTGTATGTGTGACTTCAACATAAACGCCTGAAAATGTGAAAAGCCCTTCTGTGATTCTAAACAACTTGCATAAGCATTATGCTCAGATTTCTAACTTTTAGGTTTATAACTCAGAAAGGAAATAGTAGGTGTTAGGCACTTCCACTTTTGGTCCTGCAAGAAAATGGTAGTTAGATGTTTTATGTATGTGTGTCAAGGATATGGAAACTATGTGAAAGACAAATTGCATTTAATTTTCTAATACTACACTGAGGTATGATTGTATGTGTAAGAAAAAAAAATCTGGAAGGGTGAAAATGTAAGAAAGTTTTGCATGTTATAATTATTTAGTTGTGATAGACCTATTATTAAAAAGTACAGTGTGATGTATTTTATTTGTAAAGAGTACTAAAATAGGCAATTGGGAAATAAAAGGGTAAGACTAACATAAGTAAACCTGTGAAAAGAGTAACTAATTTGATATTAGGCTCTGAAAATGTTCTGTGTTTTGATACATAATTCATGTGGAGCAGTCATTCTGCCAGGAGTAGAAATCTTCATTCAGTTCGGTGTTCCAAAATGGATAAACTTTCTTAAGAAAAAGACTTAAATGCTTCTGAGCAGTTCAGTTGTTGCTGTTAACTCTATTTTGAGGTTTGTTTGGTTGGTTTTTTTTAAGCACTTTCCTCCTTTGACTCCTGTTTATAGTGCTTGGGATCTGGGGGGAGAGAGCACCATTTCTGTGGTTGATGAGTGTAATTAGATTACTGTTCAGGGCATCACTGATGCTATCTTTAGGTAGCTGTGCTTTAAAATTATTCCCAAATTTGTCTTAACTCAAGCATCTGGTTTTGGTTTAGCGGAACTGGTAACTAAACTTTATGAGGCAGCTGTAAAGAAGGTTCCCAACAGTGAAGAGTATCACTCTCATCTCTTCATGGCCTATGCCAGGGTTGGAGAATACAAGAAGATGCAACAGGTACAATCAACCATTTGTGTTCTGGTCATTTTAAGATGTCTTTTTCTGTATATCTTACTATTAATGCCTTTTCATATTATAAGTAGTCTTCCAGAAAGCTAAACTTGGTTAATGCAGAAGTTATACTCTTATGTTAGCTCTTACAGAAAGGCTTAAAAGATCATTATTTAGGGGGTGGGTTATCTGAAGACAGATGCTTTCTTTTCCTTATGTGGGATGGGACAACTATGCCTTCTGTGTGCATATCTGGTCTGATAGAATATGTTGGTTATTTTGTGAGGCTTTTATCAACCTGTCGTGAACGGTACGGTGGTTACATATGAGGCAGTGTATTATAAAGGAATTCTGGAATAGATAGAAATAAGATCTAGCAAGATCTTTTGATCCATGTTTCCAGACTTGTTTTACTCCTTAGTTTGCTGTTATCTTTACCCATGCTCTTACCTTTGGAGTCTAATGTATAATTAGGTTTGTAATGGTTGTAATTCAGTGAAGAAAAACTAAAAAGCACTTCCTGTAAGTACATCTTAATTCTCTGTTGGCAGAACAGTGTCATGCTGGTTAGTTTTGTTTTCATCCCTTCCAAATTAGGTGCCTGGAGAATGCCTATAAATGGAAGATTTTTTCCAAAGCATGCGCACTGACTCTTCTGTATAAAAAAGCACAGAGAGCCAAGTAAATTAATCCTAAACTCCCTCGTTCCCACTGTGTTAAGGTGACTTGAATTTTTGTACAAGTTTATTTTAGATAATTAAAAAGAATATATTGAGCAGAAGTGTTATCCTCCGTTGTAGACAACTTGTATGCTGTTTGAGTTCAAGCTGTAGGTAGGGGTTAAGTTATTAATATACATGAAATTACAAGCCTCATATGACAATCTAAACTTCAGAGACTTGACTGTATGTTAATTGTATTCCTGTCTACAACCACAAGTGGAAAAAATGCCAGTCTTACACAGATAATAATGTTTACCATTTATGTGACCTTTTGTATGTTTAAGGTGTTGTATAAACACGTATCTAATTAAGTTATCCAGACATTGTCAGAGAGTAGGATGTTCCAAATTGGTCTGTGCATGCAGCCTAAGGACTTAGAGATGCAAAGAGTACGTAGATGTTAACTGGTTGGGGAGTGAAAATAAACATCAGTGTCCCGTGTTCTGGGGTATTTCAGCTGAAAGTACTGGAAAATGCAAACTGAGACTGCAGTCAGGAAATTGGCACAAAAGTCCATCTGTGGTAGTAGACTGTATTATATATAGTTTCCTAAAAGTAATTTCAGATTTTGTATGGGTAGAAGTGTTTGTTATGAGTGAATAACGGCTTCTGTGTTAGGCTAGAGAATCTTGAATACTTTGGCTCTGCTTTGATACAGCCAAGCTTTCAGCTCAACCTTTGCTTAACCACTACTTTTCACGTATAGGTGACCTCATGTTTCAGGTATCCGAGTATGTGTATGTATGAAATGAGTGTTGAGGGGCAATTGCTTACATGGAGGCATGTGCTTTGGTGTGCTTTTAGCACTTACTGAGTGTACTGGTGAAAATCAGCACTGGAAATAACCCCCTCACTCCTAAAGAGTAAGTCCTCATGTAGTTACCGCTTCTAATTAAAGCTGTTGTCTGGGCAATCATATATGCACATGCTCATGACTGTTCCTTGTCAGACCTAGTACTTGATCTTTGAAACATATTCACCCTCTGTTTTCTTCTTTAGCAATGTGTGTTAGGATGGAAAGGCTCATGGGTTGATAAAAGTCCTCCCATCTAGTTGCTAATTCTGTGTTGTCTGCTGCCATCATTGCTGCTTAGTTTGCGTTGTCAGATACGTTTCAGGAATGATAAAACTTTGTCTTATATTTTTCAGGCTGGAATGGCACTTTATAAGATTGTACCCAAAAATCCGTATTATTTTTGGTCTGTGATGAGCCTGATTATGCAGGTGTGTACAGTGTTGCAAATTAGTTTGACTGTTGCTGCAGGTATAGTGCAAATATAGAAATGTTCTGAGTGAAAATATCAGAGATTATTTTAAGTAAAATGTGTGTTTGAACTATTTCTGTGTGATACCAGGAGAAGGACTGAGCCCTCCTTAAGCAGCGCTATTGATGTGGTTCAAAATGAATGCTGTGGTGTTTTTATAATGCAACTTACCTGGTCTGCCTTACTGTGTTTATACAACTTGTTATTCTCTGATCTGGACCAGTACCCTACTGTCCTTTTAGTTAGAAAGCTAACGAATAAGTCCTCAAACGTCCACAGCTCCTTAGGCACAACTGTTCCTCTCTAACTAGGTTATAAAGGCTCTAGGAGGAAATAAATGAGAGCTCTGAACTTAGCATGTCTTTAAGACTGCAGAAGGTCTGCAGGAATAGATGGCAGATCAGCTGTGCTGCTGTTAGTTGAGATAGCAGATTCAGGCACTTACCAAACAATCTGACAGTGTTGGCCAAGCGAAAAATAAGCCTGGAGGCATTAATCATGTTCTCTAAAATACTGTGCCATGGAAAACACAAATGTGTTCTTGCTACATGTTGTTTGCCATGGCTATTGTGTGCCTGGATGTATGAACCTCTGGACAATGTAATGAAGAGTTGAGCTTTTCAGTATCTCACTAGCTTTATTGCTGCCTTTTAGCAGCGCAGTTGCTCTCTGCACGTGACAGATGGCAGCTCTGATTGCGTGGTTTTGGTGGGGGGAATTGAAGCACCTGGTTGCTGTCTTGTTTTCTTCTTCTAATGGGAAAAAAGCAGTGGGTGGGACAACACAAGAAGTTGATGTGCTGTTACAATATTTTTTTCTCTTCCTTAGTCTATTTCAGCACAGGATGAAAACCTCTCAAAGACGATGTTTTTGCCACTAGCTGAGAGAATGGTGGAAAAAATGGTGAAAGAGGATAAGATTGAAGCTGAGGCTGAAGTAAGACTTGCAGATACTTTTAGCTTGATTTGAACATTATTGAGACAAGGAATGCACTGTTAAAGGAACTTGGTTATTTTAACAGTTTTCCAAGACAATAATCAGTAGTGTTCTGGAAGTAAATGTGAATGTAGTGGGACAGAAGGAAAACCAAGAGCAGAGGGTTGAGAGGGATTGGAAGAGTGTGGCCAAGGAACTTTTTTGGTTGACTGATGAAGTACTTGGGTTTGCTCCCTGGGAGGCCCCAAGAGAAACTTCAGGACTGAGAATGGAAAAAAGACCTAAATTCCTGAATGCTCTGTTCTCTGGAATGCTAAAGATAGCTTTGCAGTCCTGGCTGTCTCCTATTTCTAATGATAGTAACACAAGCCACTTTATTTCTTGGCACACCTGTATATTGTTTTACTAGCAAATTTCACGGCAGTCTAATCTTTCTTTTAAGGTTGAACTGTACTACATGATTCTGGAACGTTTGGAGAAATATAAGGAAGCCTTGGATGTTGTGAGAGGAAAACTAGGAGGTAACTTACTCTGTCAATTAATAATCACAGTTGCGAGGAGGAACAGCAATTCTCCTTTGCTTCAGACTTGTCCACTGGTTACAAAAAAAAAAAAGTCTGTAAGAAGCCTGACTCTTAGCACCACTTTCAAACATTGTTGCAAACTCTGGAGATGCTCTCCTGCAAGCTGCTTTTACCCCACTGTTTATAGTATTTAAGTGTTATTCAGTGATGAACTTTGCATTAGTAAATTGATAGCATGTTAGTCTGTTGTAGCTGCCATCTTAACAACAACAACAAAAGTTCCTAGTATCCTACATTTTTGTGGACTTTTTCTGGTGATTAAAATGCACTTGCAGTTTTAAGGAATTGGGATGTGAAGGTTTCCATAGCAAATCTGTCCTTTCTGTCCTTCGAGGGTCGGTCTTCTGCTCTCTTACACTTACTCTTTTGCATCCTTGGCTATAATAAGAAGCTTTGTGCAGGAAGTGGAGAAGGAAATGCATTGATTAAATAAATTTGCCCTTTTGTTTTTAATTTAGAGAAGCTGACGAGCGAGCTCCAAAGCCGTGAGAACAAGTGTATGGCAATGTACAAGAAGCTGTGTAGGTGGCCAGAGTGCAATGCGCTGTCAAGAAGGCTGCTGCTGAAAAAGTGAGATGATATTTCTGCAGTCCTACTAAAAAAACTGATGAAAGATTCTGGGCTGGCTGTTAATTGCCTTGTTTAGTAGCTTTTGTAAATGGTGGTTAAAATAGAAGAACGTCAGAGGATCTCAAAGCATTTCCAAACACTTACAGTCCAAAGCCTGAGGAAAAGGGCACCTGAATGGAATGTTAAAGGGACATGGCGAAGGTCACAGGGAGAGTCAGTGTCAGGACTGTAGTCGCTTCTTTTTGAAGGGTGACTTTAGCGACTCATTACTGCAATAAAATTTTGTTTACCTCCTTATTTCTAAAGGCTCTGCTCGTTGTCCAGCTCTAACTTTCATGGTGGGAGAGGAGGAGAACTGCATTTACGTTTAATTTTCTAGAACTTCATTTCTCTCACTTGGCCAGACTTCATACTGGGAAATGCATGTAACGCTTTGAACAGATGCATCAGGAAAGCGCATACTAGTGTGATCAAATCAGTCTCTTGGAACTGTCAAGAGAGATTTGTTGTTTGCTTTTTGTATTTAGCTGTGCTCTAATCTTAAGTGTAAGTTTAAATACAGAGGCATGGAGATTAGAAGGTTCTGTCTGCATCCACTGTCCAGAAGGACAGCAAAATGTTTCTTCTCTAGAGAAGTTTTTCTTTGTATTTAATATTTGTTAAATATATTTGCAGTGGGAAAAACCGGAGAAAATAAGCATCAGCTTTACAGGATACTTGAACACAGCACTGACAATGTGTAGAACTAATATAAGGACATTTTCAGCTTTACCTCTTTGTATTTGGCATCTCCTTTTCTACACTCTTAAATTGCTCTGAACATGGGTAGGAGAAACTTGTGCCTTAGCATTTTGTGGGGGTATTCATGAGCTCAGATTGGAATGTAAATGTTAAAGAATTGAGGCAAGGTACTCTTATTGAAAGTGTTTCCTTTAATATGCTTCAAGAAGTTCGGGATGATAGCATTCTTAAGATCTGAGAGCTTTTCAAGGAAAAGTGATTCTAATTACAGATGTTTTTTCTGTAATATGGATACGTACTATTCTTTAGATTCAGCTTTTGCAAGGAATGCGGTTTTAAAAGTGAGTTCCTGTTTTGGCAATTCACTAAACTTTGTTCTGTGCCTGATTTTTGTTTCAGTTCAGATGATTGGCAGTTTTATGTAACTTACTTTGATTCAGTGTTTCAACTCATTGATGAGTCCTGGACACCTCCACCAGAAGAAGAGCAGTAAGTTAACAGTTTTGCCATGGATTTGTTTTTCCTTTGTGCTACAGAAAATTGTTTGCATCCATATATTCAATACAGTGTTGTCTGTATCTTTGGGTGACTTCTTGACGTGAGACCCCAAATGATGTGTATTCCCTACTTTGTTCTGGAGGCTGGCAATAGTTTATTTGAAACAGCTGTATGAATAGTGGTTTGTACACTACAGAACTCTTCCAGTTCATATTTGCCATGGTGATTGAGTTAAAAAATCCATCATGCCAGATTTCCTTAAGAGTATCCTGGGAGTATGCTGAGCATGTGTTATCAATGCCCTAGCAATGGGAAAAATCAAAGAACCTTTTGTCTCTTTAATTGCACAGCTCTCTGGAAGGAGAAGTACACTATTCTATAGAGCAAGCTGTGAGGTTTATAGAAGAGAGGATAACAGAAGAATCTAAGAACTCTCGGCCACTTCGGGGACCGTATTTAGCTAAACTGGAGCTGATTAGACGTTTGCGATACCGAGGTTGTAATGATGAATATAAACTAGGTAAGAGCCACTAACTGGATGATAAATTAATATTTTAGAGAGAACAGAAACTTGGAACAAGCTCTTTGCTAAATCACTGAGTTAAGTACAACGTCTGTTGCCAAAATGTATGTGCTGTTGTCTGTATGTAAAGCATTTTGAAAGCATTAGAAGATGAGCCTTGAAGAAAGGCAGGTAGTTCCAGTCTGCTCCAGGGCTTGTAAAAGTAAGCATGGACACTTTGAAAAGGACCTGTGGTATCTAGGAGCACACGGTCACTGATGTTATAATGAAAAGTGTATTCCTAATGCACTGCTTTTGTAGAAAGTCCTGCTGTTACACTCTAATCTCTGGGTGGTTTTTCATTTAAGTTTTTTGGCAGTAGTATCAGGTTTTGCTTTTTAAAAACTAGCATTTAAAAAACGCGTTTAGGGAATCAGTGAAGGAGAGAATGTGATTAGAGCAACATCTGTGCTACTTACTTTTGTATTTCCATCCAAAAATAAGTTACTGTTAGATAAGCGGAGGCTGTGTATGCATGCCTGTTATGCTGAGCTCTTATCTGCCAAAGTAGCTTGAATGAAGCTCTTGGGGTTTTTTTTTTATGTGTCCTTGGTTACCAAAGACATTGAGCCTCTGTTAAAATCTGCAGTAGTGCAGCTATCCGTTTTCTAAATTGCTATGTAACCTTGAAGGGAGGCGGGGGGAGGAAACCCGTTCACAAAGATTACTCATAGTGATTTTACAGATTCAACTTTCAATGGAGCATATTAAAAAGATGAACTGGCCTTTTCCTAGGTGATCCAGAAGAACTAATGTTCCAATACTTCAAAAAATTTGGGGACAAACCCTGCTGTTTTACTGATATCAAAGTATTTGTGGATCTCCTCCCATCCAGCCAATACACAAAGGTAAGGAAAGATAAAGAAGTGGTGGCAGGAACTGCAGTACTTGTTTGCACTCTGCTCCCTTTATGTTAAAATACCTGTGGAACATATTAAAAGACTGGAAACATCAAATTTTTACCTTCTGCTTGAAATTCAGAAAACTCTTTTCACTGCAGAAAATACAACGAACATCTGAATACACTGAGCAATTGAATTCAAAGATTTTTACTGGAGACTAAAAACTAAGGTTGATCCTTCAGATTCTCAGGCCCAGATTTGGGTTTTTTATTATCATTTCAAGGTGTCAGGGTGCTTTGCGATGGTCTTGGTTGATTTCTCATATCAAAAATGAAAAGCTCTTAATGCTGATGAAAAGACGAGCTTGTATCTTGTAATGAAAAGCGCCCTAGGAATTGTAGTTCAATTGATAAGCTACCTGATTAGCTCATTTTTAAATGAGTAATCTCTCCTCACTTTTGTTTATAGATCACAGCTTAAAAAATGGAGTAATGTGAAAACAGTAAAGACCTGCCTGTGTTCATTTGCAGTTCTCATTGTGTACTGTAACTTTTGTTTTACAATGACATCCTCCTCTTTCCCCTTCCACTCATGACTTGTTTTTCCCATTAAAGTTATTTGTTTAATGGGGAAGAATCTTCTCCCTCATCCAAGGCAGGTAGGGTGTCACATAGGTGTTTTGCTTAGCTGTGCTGCAATACTAGAGAATGGGCACATTGATGCACATCAAGGGGTGACTGACAGACCTATAGCAACTTTTCCAGAATCTTTCTGAAACAAGCTCTCTTTAACTGAAAAGACTATTTGTGCAGAGTCATGAGTAGCTTGTTGAATGACTTCAGCAGCTGGGAATCCTGTCACTCACCCCATTGTTTTTCGAAGCCATTGTGTAAAATTATCAGAGCTGAGGAGAGCTAGACAGAGAATCCTGGATCAGCCAGAGGCTGTTGATAAAATGTTTGTAAACAAAGTGCAGATAGTGGTGGTGTTTTCTTAGTTTATGAAAATATTTTTTGACTTAGAATGCAAGCTATTCCCACAGCCTCACTAATAAGGAGAATGGTGGCCCTGGCATGTGTGGGTTGCTGCTAATGTTTTATGTTAAAAGGTGTGTTTTTACTCCACTGGCAAGAGATGTGGTCAGCAGGATATTTAACTCCTAGTTCTGGAAATGGAGATACCATTGCAAGGTAACCCTGAAGTCCTGAAGCACTGAACAGGTTTAATCCTAACTTTCCAGGCAATGAATTCTACATCTGGAGTGGGGGGAATGGTATTTAGAAAATAATAGTTTAGACTACAGTTTTGTCATGGTGCTTGTAAAACCATGACTTTGAATAAATTCTGTAAAGTTTTCCGATTCACTTAAAATTGCTGCTGATTTAGCGAATATATCCTATTGTGTCATACTGATATATTAGAAGGTCTTCCTGGTGTATGGCTGTCTTCTGGCTGTCGTGTCTCATGCATCTGCAGCAGTTTAACTCGGTCAAGGAGACGTGTAGCTGAGGAGGATTAGTGGTGCTGAAGTGCTGATGAGTTTTTGAAATCTGAAAGTTTAAATTACTTAAAATATTTATAGATTGTCTTAGATTTATTCTTGTTTCACAGCAAAAGGTGCTGAAGGTGGTTGTATCCTAGGTAAAGTAACAGGGTCACACTGAGGCTATACACAGCTGGGGGGGGTGTCTTTTTTTTTGTCTTTTTTAAGAATTCTCAATAGTGTTACAGTTCAGTAGCTGAGAATGTGGCAGTCTTGCTGGGCCACTAGACACGTGAAATATTCCAGAAATAATCATCACGACATCAGTCTTGAGTTCCTACAGACGTATATTGGTGTATGCAGCCTAGTGATTTGGTTTACCTTGCTCAGCTTGGCACAATCTCAAACCGAAAAGATTTGTCTACACAGTCTTCATTAAAGTCTGTGGGAAAACTGGAATTTGTGTGCATGGTGCCATGTGTTCCTTCTATCTAATTGTCATGCTTTTTTCCTCAGGCGTGCATTTGATGCAGTTCTTGTGTTTCAAGACCAAATGCAGTAAAGCTGAATTCATTGGCTTTAACTCAGTTTTGAGTTTGTAAACACTGTTGGATTTTAGGGCAACAAAAAAACCACTGTTCAGCCCTTAGTGAGAAGTCTGCTGTCTCCTATTAAATTTGTAAACAATGAGAGACTGCTTTTATTACAACTTAATTTAAAATAGAAGTCATTAATCAAAGATTATGACCTCATTGAGTACAGTGCATTACTTCAGAGTTAAGAGTAGCTTAGTAATAGTTAATACAAAACCACTGTTTCCTGGAAATGTGCTGTGAAGCCTGTCAGTAACTAATTATTTTAATTGTATATGTTATTATTGTGAGTGTTAACAGGTGCTTGAACTCCCTTGTGTGTCAATGTATTGGAAACTTGCCTGTGATTTATTTTTTTTCCGTCCATATGTTTGATGAAACTTACTAAGAGCTATTGAGTGCAACCAGAACTGTGTGCTCACTACCTTTCCAAAAAAAAAAATAAAAAAAATTGAAACCAGCTCTTTAACCACTGATTTCAGTGTGATGTCACGGTCACCTTGCTTTTTTTGCTTGATTTGAGGGAGGAAATGATGCTTCCTGTTTGTGCCATCCCAGATGCCCTGCAGAGTTTAACGACAGTGTTTCCCTTTCAGTTCATCAGTCAATTGCTGGAAGTAATCCCTCTGTCGGCAACAGCAGAGAATGAAATCGCACTGCCAGCCGATATCAAAGCCCTGCAGCAACACTTGTGTGTGGTGCAGCTCTCAAGATTGCTCGGTATCTATCACACCATGGATAAGAAAGAAAAGCTGACTGTGGTCCAGGAGTTGATGTTAAGATACCGCCATGGATTGGAGTTTGGTGAGAAAAATCTTTAAACTAATGTTGCAGTTCACTCGCAGCTTTTTATGAGCAAAAGTTTAAAGCTTTTTCAGGGGGATGGAACAGCACAAATGCTGATGGCACCCGTCATGTCAGTACATAATACTTTGCTTTCTCTTTTGTGATTATATCCTTGGGCATACCTCCATTATGTTTCCTTCCCCCCCCTCCCCGCCCCTTTCAGTTGTGTATCTTAAAGATAAATGAGACGTTTCTGGGCAGTTCACGTGGTGCATTTGTATGTTTGTAAAATTGCCTCTGCCTTTAAGCAAAGCCAGGCTTTATCACTGGTGTATGTAGAACAAATACATGGGCAGGAATATTAATTTGTAAATCTCAGAGTTGTAGGAGAGTGTTTTCTTCTTCCAGCAGATGTCAACATATGAAGTGGCCCAGAGTCCACTTGTGTGATGAACAAATGCAGTGCGTAGGCAGTTGTTTCAGTTTTTAAGACAACTCTGGATTTTATAAATGAAGCTGTGGTTATCATCTGCCAGATAGCTGTGTCACTTGATAATGCTCACAATGTGAGAAGCAGCTGACAGCACTGTAGTAATTCAAGGGTAACTTTTTTCATTTTAGGGAAGTCTTGTTTGAAAACTGAATTGCAGTTTTCAGATTATTACTGCCTGCTTGCGGTTCACCTGCTGCTCGATCTGTGGCTAGAAGGTATGTTCTTAAAATTGTATCTTGCTTAATACCACCCTGGATGGTTGTGATAAGGAACCTCTGTCCCCGGTGTCCAGTGTGGACCTGGCATGGCTTGTTAGGCCCATAGCTTTCTGGGGTTTTTTTCTCAATATGAGGCATTTCAGGAGTCTCTCTATTCAGCTGGTGTTTAATCTGAATCTCACTGACCTATAAAGGGATTTAATTTTTCTGATTAATTCCTGGAAGTTCTGGCAGAGCTTTGCTGATAACTCTTGCAGCTCAATGCTGGCTGTCTTCAGAAGCTTGTTCCAAGTTTCCCGTATCCTCTCTCTGCACAAGTTCTGCTGACAATTCCCTTCTGATATCAGAGGTGTTTTGAGAGTATTTCTTTCCCTCCCTGACATACTTTGTCTTTTGGATCCCCTGCTTCTAGGCCTTCTGCTGAGACCTGTTGCCCTGTCTTGGGTATTCCCATACTCTGCGTCTGCACTGCCTGTTAGTCTCCTAATCCCACAGAGTCTGTCTGCAGGGGTGGCTGTCCTTGGGCACTGTTTATATTCCGGACCTTCAGTGTAGCCATCAGTTATGCTTTTGTCTTTCCCAAGGAAGATTTAGTCTTTAACCTGAGTGAATCCATCATCAGGTTCCTGGCGGGTCACTGGTGGAATGTAGGCTCCTGAATTCCTCGTTCTGTGCTGCTCTCTTGCATAATGCTTGGGAGTGCTCTGTACGTATAAGCTAAAAATACTGAACAGTCCAGAACTCATCAGGGAAGGTTGCTTCTGCAGTGGGCCCGTGTGCGAGTGCTTTGCTTTATACAAATGGGAGGTAGCTGTATTGCCTGTGAGGAATTATTTCCCCAGCTTTCCCTTAGAGAGCAGTTGTAATGCTGGGCTGGGTGTTATGTTTTAAGGGCCAGCAGCGTGGCTGATGAATGCCATCTGCATGTTTAAATGCATGGGGCCATTTGGAGAGGTGTGTAACTTGAGGAAGGAAGCTTCAGTGCCGAAGTGAACTGTTCTATCAGTGTTCAGTGCCTCTCTCTGATCATGCCTGTCTGGGTGTTTTGTCTTTGTCACCAGGTGAAGAGACAGCTGTGTGGCAGTGCCTAACTCTCTTAGAAGAAGGGTTATCTCATAGTCCGTCTAATGCTCAGTTTAAATTGCTGCTCATTCGAATCTACTGCAGGCTTGGTGCATTTGAACCTGTTGCAGAGCTCTATTCCAGCCTTGATGCAAAACACATACAGCATGACACCATCGGGTGGGTAGTATATACTGAGAATAATTGGTGATGGTGACCCTCCGGTTACCAGTCCTGAGATCTTCAGTTTCCATTGCTACTGAAAGTTAGCAGATTGTCAGATTTTCCTACGGTGTTGTGTAAAAGTGTTTTGGAATTACATGAGACACATTTACTGAAGTATACTGCCCTTCTCATGGAGTATCTTTCCTGTGTGATTTTCATCAGTTTGCCATTTTTTTAAGTATTAACTGAAGGGAATCTGAAAGAAATTTGTGAAATGTATATCTTGATGCCAGTTGTAGCTTGGTTTCTGACTTCTGTCATTGCTCAGCAAAGCTTGGGAGCACTAGTTAAAACAAACATACCAAATGGCCATGCCTTGGTTAGTGTGTTTGTGGGTATCTAATTAAGTAAAGCTCTTGCATACTTAGCAGGAAAGGTGACGGAACTTTAAGCCCCCACGTACTGTTTTTTAAAAAAATTAAGAATTCCTTTCACTTACTGTTAAAAGCTTAAATTTTAATATGTATGTTGTGGTTGCCATCTGTTAAATCTCCAGATTTTTCATTAAAGATGGACTGTGCTGCAGTTCGCTGTTCAGAACTGTGTTTGAAATTCATGTTTCCCCAAGGTTGTGTGCTGATGTTTGACTTGTGCTGTGTTGTGTTGCAGCTATCTTCTGACGCGCTATGCAGAGTCACTGGGCCATTACGCTGCTGCATCTCAGTCCTGCAATTTTGCACTCAGGTTTTTCCACTCCAACCAGAAAGATGTAAGTTGAAAGAAACCTCTGTGTCATGTAACAGAACAGTTAGGTGAAGATGTCTTACAGAATTCTGTGCCCTATTTAAGATCTTACAGAAATGTAGTGGTTGATAACAAAGAGGAATAATATGTGCAACTTTGTGTTTATAGTAAAGGTTGTCTCAACCTGTGTTTCTCATTACAAGAACTTGTAACTTGCTGTTATATGGGCTTTTGCTTTAGCTTTCTATTTATAAGAGCTAGTTTTAATACTCCTCAAAACCAGGTATGATTACTTTTAAATGAATGAGTTGTAATTTTACGCTAGAATTTAAATGAAATGTCATGTGGCAAATAAGTCCTGGTGTCTTAAAAGTTCTAGCATTTTGGAAAGTCAAACGGACGGTGGATCAAGATGGTGATGGCATACTCATGAATCCTTTATGACAGTCACTGAAGCAGCATGTTTTAGTGATGGCTGTCCTGGGCACACAGAGATGGTGGGGAATGCACATCACTTTAAAAGGTCGGGAAGTGCAAGGTGGGAGGATTTCAGAGGGAAAAAACTGACTCTTGAAGTGTCAGCTTCACTGAAGGCAGAGCAGAGCCCATGACTAACTGCATTATTTTGAAGTGATAGGCTCAAATTGCAAAACCTGGTCTTGTGGTAATGGGAATTACCAGCTTTATTTGGTTCACCCCAAAAAGCGCTGTGAATGAAAAGAAAGTTGTCTTGCATGAGAACCTTGGGACTGGAATGGAGGGAAGAGTAGCTGAAGTCCTCCAAAGAGATCAGGTGCTTCCTAAAATTCATACCATGCCCTAGGCATCTAGCATGCTTGGAGCTTGCTGGTTAGTAAGTATACTTGTCAATAATCTTACTTAGAAAGTACACTCTGTACATTCTGATACATTCATAGGGAAAATAATCAATTCTGTTTCAGAATTCCCGTGTAATCCATGAAAAATGGGTTAGGTAGGAGAATGGTGAAACAACATATTGTTGAAGTCTTGGTGGAAATATATTGGGCAAATAGGAGCAGAAATAGTCCAGAATTGTGGTAGGGAAGTATATGCATGTCAGTCCACCTCCCTAAGACTTGCAAGGCAGTCCCATTCTGAGTGGTGGGAATATGTCCTGTATGTTTATATTTTACAGTTTGATGACTGTTGAGAGGTAGGTCAAGAAAATTATTTTTACTTTACTTTGTAAGAAACAAAGGTGCAATCCAGCTGTAACTCTTCCAGTCAGCCACTGGCTATGTTGGCTCCAAAGGCTCTACAGTTACACAACTTGCTTTCCTACCATCCCAGAAATAGATAAAAACACAAGACTTGTCTGTACTGAACAGTAAAGATGCTCACACAGTAATCCCTCAGAAGAGTACCCTTGCTCTGTTGGCAGCCCGGGTTATTCCTGTGTACAAGATACCAGTTGTGATTCACCTGTGCCTGGAAGGTAGATGTGGAGTTACTGTGACCTGTGTCTGACACAGAAATTTCACTTTAGGGAGAGGGATGCGCAGAGGAGCACATAGATTGTACGATGGGAACTTGCTGTCATCTGCTTCCCTCACTTGCTCATCGTTTAAGCACTGATTCTACTTGCTAAGAGTCTTTGGATTCCTGGGTGCAATGTTTTGTGCTGCAGTGAAGCCCTGGATCCAGACAGCTTTCTCCTACATGTCTGTTGTTGCTAGTGGTGGCTTTTTTTGCTTCTTTTTGGTTTCCTTCTTTTTTTTTTTTTTTTTTTTTGGATGAGGAGTAACTTGTTCGGTCTTGTTTAAAAGTCACCCTGTGGATGGTAATGAAAAGCATACCTGGAACTAACTGTCTGAATAAAACACAGGACTGCTGGGTGCCAGGTGAAAAAAATAAACCGAAAAAACTATTGGATGTCATTTGTCTGCTTGGGAGCACTGCATTGTAAAGCATCAAGAAATCATCTTTCCCTGGAAAACAATCTGAAGTAACTTCAGGTGTGGTTACCTTGGAAGAAGGTTATTCTCTTTGGCATGAATGATAAAGGTGCTTGCAGCAGAGAAGAGCTGGCTGTCTCCGGTAGCTCAACGTCTGTACGCACACGAAGACAGCCATGTTCCAAGTACTGTTTCCAGGAAAACGCGACTCAACTTGCATTCCAGAAATCCTGAAAAAGCCGTGCCTGAATGGTTCAACCTGCCTCACTACCACACCTTAAAAGGTTGAAATTGCAAGAGGGTTAAAAGTGATGCAATCAGCATTGTATAATTCTTCATGCTACAAGATAAGGATGTGACTCTGGAACCCACTTGCATCATGTCTCGTCTTGGAGACAGACTATTGCGACCAAAGGACCATGAGCTAGGCAAATCTCTCGTGTGTTCTGGATGCTTCCAGTGGTTATCACCTTAAGATCCTTTTAGTTGGGAAATGCATCAAATTTGCAGTTTGCAAATGCAACTAATTTGCAAATAGCAAGTGTCCTTTAAACCAACTGTAAGGTGCAAATGGCAGGAGGGGAAGGCTCAATTCAGGGTACTGTTCACCCAGGATGATGGCATGACAAGAGTGGAAATGAAAAAAGGGATTCTTTACCATAAGATGTCCCAGGTATCACAAGGTCAGAATCTGCTACCAGTTTCTGCACTGCTGTGATTCTGCAGGGGTTGCCCCTTCGTACTCAGGGTCCTGATATCAGCTTCCCATTTGAGTCCCATAACAGCATCTGACTGCAATGTTAAAGCAGGACTATCCTTTAAAAGTTACCTTTTTACATGATTTCAGATACTGCCTCCTCCTCTCTAGGTTGGTGTTTAAGATAGCTGGAACGTCTGCTACAGCATAGAGAATGCGTCCTGCGGCACACTGTGCGTGGGACTCTGCCTAGAACAGGAAGTGTGGGATATAAACGAAGTGATCTGGCATAAAAATAATAGCTACTGATTCAAACTGATTGCTTTGGGTAAATATGTTTTTCCTTCTGACTTGCTGAACTTAACAGCCTGAAGTGAATCCTATTTAAGAGTGGGTCCCACGAGTAGCGGCCATCTAGGATGCTGTGCAGTCCTGACATAATATTTCTGCTCTGGGAGAGGATGCCAAGGACAGGGAGGAGAATAGAAGGCAGTATTGCTATATTTGGCCACAACTAAAAAGGCAACTTTATCTTTATCAAGATAGTCCTCCTTTAAATATGCAGAATCACAAGTAATCTCTCTAATTTTCTTGTGTCCGTCCGTCTTTAATTTCTCCAGATACTGCAGGCAAACAGAGCACCAACGTATCCTATGGGGATTTAAAAACCACGTCGATGCAGTTGAATTAGCGCCCATAGCGCAGTCCCGCAGCCTGACAATGAACTCTGCAAGGCTGTTTATCAGAGGGTATGTTGTTGAATATTTGGCATATTTTTTTCATACAGTGCAAATAACCAAATTTCTTAGGAAAAAAGACAGAGCTACCTAGATGACACTTCTTATTTTAAAGGGGGGGAAAAAAAAAGGTGGCTTTCAACTGTTCGTACTAGCTTCTGGTCTCTTACAGCCTTCCAGACAGGTTGAGTCTGTTAGTACCATATAAAGTTCAGTTAACCAGGGGCCTTTTTGGTGCCTCTTATCTTCAGTGCCTTTCACAATCTTGTTCAGAAGAAAAGATTTGATTTGCCAGAATTTCTCACTTGTGGAGTAATTCTAATGTAAAAAAATAACAGCCATCTGTCTTGACTGGGAGCATAAATTGTTCGCTCTGTCTCTATTAGAAATTTTCATTAAAATACAGTGCTTGTTTGGGGCTCCTTGATCATATAAATCCCCTTCTGGAGATTACTTGGACTGATGTGAAATATTAGTTGTGTGCCTTGTATTGCTGCATTTTTTCAGAGGGGAAGCAAACTAACCCATGGACCCTGACAGTTTCCTTTGGTGTTTAGATTGTATTGTAATGTGTATACACTGCGTGATATTATCTTGTGATGCTGTATTCAAAAATCTAATAAAAAAAAGAAATAAAAAAATGTGTGAGTAATTCTTTTAATCTGTGTTGTGGTAATATGTGATGCACATCCAAGTCAGTTCCAGAAAATCTGGGATATATTTTATTTTGCCTGAAAGTACTTATCACAATGAAACAATGATTTGAATAATGCATCTCAAAAAAAAAAAAAAAAACCTTCCAAAATCATCTCTCCACTCCTTTAAGTATTTTTCAGTCTCAGTGGTGACAGCAACATGATGTTTCTTATCGTTGGTTTGGTAATTAAATCACACTGCCCAGTGGAGCATCTGGGCATTCTCAAATTAAAGCAGCAAAACTGCTGGGGTGACTTGGACAAGCAAAAGTGCAAGCTTCTCCCAGGGACTGAGTATCTGCCAGATTCTGTACCTCTAGCTTAATGAAAACCACAGAAATACGATTTCTTGACAGTGACCCTTGGTAGTTCTGAATTTGTGGAAGTAACTAATACAGAGATGGTGTGTGTTTTGTTCCAGACCTCAGAATATATCATTCAAGCCTATAAATACGGTGCATTTGAGAAGATCCCAGAATTCATTGCATTTAGAAATAGGCTGAACTCTTCCCTTCACTTTGCGCAAGTTCGCACAGAACGGATGTTGTTAGACCTCTTACTTGAAGCAAATATGTAAGTACAGCAGCAATAAGTGCAGCATCTTGCACGTGAAAAAATTGGAGATCTGTGCATAGGCAGAACACTGGCCAAGTGAGACCTTCTTGAGTCGCACTTGCAGCTCTGACAAAAACCTGTGAGCTGCTTCTCTTTGCTTCTAATTTGCTCTCCCCTTCAGCATCCTTGCTAGTGACATGAGGAGAGTTGAACAGTGGAGAGAATGTGGTTGGTTAGCTGTATTTTCTATTTCCAGTGATCAAATGTTTGATTTAATGTTGCTTGTTTTTATGTACAGATCAGCCAGTTTAGAAGAAAGTATAAAGTCCATGAGTCTGAACCCAGAGGAGGATGACATTCCGTGGAAAGATTTGCGTGACAACAGAGACCTGACAGTCTTGTTTAACTGGGATCCAAAAGACAGGTGAGTAAATATCCTCAACTGTACAGTCATAGCTTTTCCTTACAGCACACATGGTGAAGAAAATCCTTTCAGGGAAATTGCCATATTTAAATTTTCTCTAGGCTGGCTAACTGCAAACTTAACAAGCATCATTCATCACTTCCAGCAGTGCTGCCTCTTTACATATTAATACGGTTTTCTGAATTTCTTCTGACCACTCCTTCCTCTTCATACAGTATTCGGTAACTTTGGGTTGGCTTTTGTACCCGAGTGAAGCTTGCTACTTTGCAAAATTGAAGCATATGCCTGAAAACATTTGGTGCCTTTCTCTAGGGACATTTCTGAAGAACATAGGAAACTCTCACTGGAGGAAGAAACCCTGTGGTTGCGAATCCGGTCTTTAACTTTAAGGCTAGTAAGCGGACTCCCAACTCTTAGTCACACTATTCAACCAAAGAACTCTGAAAAGACTGCAGAGAACGGCGTCTCATCCAAGATCGATACAATTCGATCCCTGCTTCAGCAGCTGGAAGCGGCAGTGGATTCAGGGAAGAAGTTTCTAGAACAAAAAATTCAGGTACCCATTAAGGAAAAAAGCTATCCCCAAATATTAAATGAACGTGAATGCAAGCAGAGAAACTGAATGCATCTTGTAACGTCCAGCAGGCTGCAGAGTGCACTTAACTGACCCTGAGTTTGTAGTGTATGAATCTGACTGAGATGTGCCAGAGACAAACACTGTGTTCTGGATAAGGAAAAGCTGCAACACCTTTATCTTTTTCTTTGCTTCTTGCCTAGTATCCTGTCCTTGGCCCTCCTCCTACCCGAATGGCTGGTTTCTTCAGTAATGGCAGCTGTCAATGCCAGACTAGCTTGTTTTATCTTGTTAGTGATATTTATGAACTAGATACCAATGGCTTAGGTAAGTGTTTGAGGGGCAGGGGTTTAACCAGATTGTCGTGATGTGTGGTGGGAGGGAGCAAGATGTGTCTCCATTTAGTTTGAAAACTATTAGGCATTGGATGCTGTGGACCCAAACTGTTACTTGTGTGTTAATTTTTTGAATGACCCTACGTTACCTGGGAGACGACGCCTTAATTTAATGTTTTATGCGAGTCTTCATTTTTGTACAGTATATGTTGATGTAATACTGGATCCTCTTTAAAAGCAGTTGTATTTGCTTTTGACTGCTAACACTAAATTGTATTTAAATGCCTCTTGGTTTTCTGGAAGCAGAAAATACAGAGACTTGTAGTTTATAACTACTTTTTTTTCTTTCAGAAGATTCAGCAGAAATCCAGGAGAGGATAGGGAATAGTTTCAAGTCTTTAGTAGAACGACTAACAGGTAAATGGTAACTCAAGAATAAACACTGGTAGTGCTTCATGGTGCTCTGAGGATGTACTGCTGAATGTGCTGCAATTATGGGGAAGTGTGTTAATGCATCTGCAGACCCCTTTAAAAGATACTTGAGAACAAGGCTGAGATTCCCCTTGGCTTGTCCGATTGTGAAGCTGTTGTATGCCACAGAATGTTATGTCCTATCATTTCGCTACCTTGCAGCCTAGTCTTAGAAACTGTTGTCCCACTGGTACTTGGTCCAGGTATGCTAATAAATGGAGTGCAGATGCTGTTTGTAATGAAATGCAATTCAGAGGAAACTTCAGAGCTGGACCTTTTCAAGAGGCTTTGGCCAGTTAGCTGCTTAGTGGTCAGTCCTCTGACAGCTTTGCACACCGCGCTGAGATACATACTGTACAGGAAATACACATGTAAGTTGATCTACGTGTTCTGATTAAGGCTTTTCTTTTTTCTTTTCAGACTTGTTCAATAAATGTAAAGGTGATTTGATTGAAGTCAGAGATGGCACCTTGAAAACTCATCCAAACCTGTTAGAAAACCTAGTCTTCTTTGTTGAGGTATTTTTTTTCTTTGAAAACTAGAAATTTTGGAGTACTTCAGGATAGGAATGTTGGGACTAAAACACAGCGAAAGTTCTTTGATCTCAGTCACTTGTGAAAGCAGAGGTTTTTTTTCCTACCAGTAAGACTATGCAACACTAAAACTATAGTTTAGAAGCCTCCTGTAAATGCAGCTTGTAACATACTTGTACCTTTTTTTCCAGACGATCTCCATTGCCCTGTGGGTATCAAGTTACTGTGACAGTGTCCTCCGACCTTTTAAATCCAACCTGCAAAAAAAGAAGAAGAAAAAAAAGGAAAGCAGTGTAGCTATGGTAGACAATATTTCTTTCTTTTCTCCCCCCACCCCCAATCCAACAGCATAGTTATACAGAAAGAAAAATTGGGATGGTTAACATGTTAATAAACTGTTTTTCATAAACTTTGCCTTACAGAGGCTGACGTAGATTAGAGATTACTCAGTACTAATTTTTAACACTCCTTTTGTGTTTCAACTCAAATGGTGCTGTGCCACATCTCTGACATCACATAATACCTTTTTAATAGGAAGCACGGTTTAGAGTGTCACAGGCCTTTCTGCCCTGAATGCAGTACAGTAAACTAGTTAACTGGTAGTATTTATCTGGGTAGGTAGACTATAGTTTAGCATTGGGGGGGAGGAGTAGAACAATAGACGTTACAAAGTGAGTTGTCATATAAAACAGTCATTTCAATAGGCACTAATATGTGTTTATAAATGTATTTGTTTTTATAGCCACCTGTATTTACGCATTTTCTGGATTATGTTACTGAACTACAGACATTAACTTCCAATGTAATAGATCACATCAAAGGGCTTGAAATCATTCTGACTGCACTAAAACTTGAAGACCTGTCCCTCGAGGACACTCTGCTTTTACCGGTAAGAACTTGCATCTTTATTGTGTGCTCTATATATTCGTGTGTGACCAATAATAACCTGTATGTACAGTGGGATAACTTTGTTGAAAGCTTCTTTTCTGCAAAATTATTTACTGGAAGGAAAAAAAAAAGAAACCAAACAAAAAAACCCCACCTGTTATGATTGACTTAATGGCTCTTCACCAGAGGTTAGGGACCAGACTGCTTAGTTTCGGAGTGGTGAGTTAGGTTTTTTTATAGTGACAGTGACTTTGCTTTATCTGATGAGCTCTACCTCGGTGCACAAAATAATCTCAAAAAATGAGATTCAAACATAGAAATTTGAAAATACTTCCATTTTGTGTGGTATGTTAGTGAAGAAGAACTTAAGGTTTTAACATTAATTTGTTGTCTGTGATAGGACTTAACTCTATTATCTGTATTTTAGCATGCCATAATGGACGCAAAATACTTATTCCAGGAAGCATTTGAGATTCACCTACTGCTGATTAGTCACTCCCCTGGAAACAATTACTTGATCTTTAAAGAAAAACAAGTGGCAACACCCCCCACCTCATCCCCCCCAGCTATATAGGGAAAACCAAAGGCAGGAGTAATAGGCACTACACATGCCAGACCTCATGCCAAATTTAGACATGTGAAGCATGGGCCAATCTGGTCTAGTAGGAGGTGTCCTTGCCCATGGCAAAGGGGGTTGGAACTAGATAATCTTTAAGGTCCTTTCCAACCTAAACCATTCTATGATGATTCTAATGAGGAAGCTTGGCTTTTTAAGCCTTGGCAATCAGATGAGTTAAACTTCATGACAGGCAAGTTTATGTTACTGTTGTAAAGAATCTTCTAACAGTTCAGTACTTACTATGAATGTATTTGTTTAAAGCAGTGGGTGAGATCTTGAAAATAGTGTCAGAGTCCGGCTGAAATGCCTAGAGGTGACTGAAAGCATAGAATTGGAATTTTCTTTATGGTGCTTTTGAAACGCAGGTGGAGATAAAAGGCGCAGTGTAGCAAAGTGGTGGAATAGCTATCATCTTCTGATAACAGGGGAGAGGGGCTTGGGGGAACAGTGAGTCATGCTCCTTGTCAAAGAAGCATTGCAGATTCCAGGAGAAAGGTTTGAGAGGGGAGTTGTTTCCTCACCAGTGTTAGTTTGGGGAGTGGGAGAGACTGATTTGAGGAAGCACAGGCAGAAGTTGTGTTACCCAGGACCCGCATGAATTCAATTAGGAATCAGCACTTAAGACAAAACTAGGTCTCCGATGTGCTTATCTAAAAGGGGAAATAGCCCTACAGGGCACTGCCATTCATGTTTGTCTAGATGGGAAATTTGAAGGCTTTTGAATTGGGGAGGATTTAAAAGCTGCACCTGTGTATTTCAGAATTGCACTTCTGTCCACCTCAGCTGCTGTTAACCAGCGTGTATTTTTTCAGTTAGATTGTCCTGTTTATTTCATAGCACGTTACTTAAAATTTCCCTTTTCTTGCTGCTGTATGAGGCTGATGTGGAAGTATATCATAAAAAAAGAAACTGCAAAAACTGATGGAAAGCAAGGAAATCCCTTAGACTGTATTTAATGCAAACTTGAATAAAACCAAAAAAGTACATTTTCTTAATATCATCAAAGAATCTTCACTTTAAAGGGATAAGACATTTTCAGATACTTGTTGATCTTTATAATTTTTCTGGTTCCTCACTGGGTCAGCAAATCCCTCCATGTTCCCTTTCATGCAAGGTGTCCAATTACTACACAAGGCAGATCTGCAAAACCCAACTGTTAGATTCACATGGATTTGAGCAGAAGCATCTGTGGGAGTCTGTGGCTTTTCCTGTGTTTGTTCACAATGTTTGCTATTCTGTTTGCTGTTTGACATTGTTGCAGTAAATCCTGATAAACGCAGTCTGTATAGCTCTGCTCAGACCTGAAGCTGTGTTTGCAGCTCTGTGTGTTTAGAGCTAAAAGGAGCTTTTGAAAAAGTCCTCATGTTCAGGTATTTGTGAAAATTCTGGTGCAAATGGAGTGATACTGGCGATGTGTTAGCCGAACCTTGTCACTGACGTGAGATTTTTCCCACATGAGATTGGTTTACTCAAGCTGTGCCTCACAGGCTTTTCTGCTGTTGTCTGTACAAGTGCCTGCAAAAGGCATCCTGATAGCAAGTCACCTCTTGACAGAACAGTGGTTATGGCTGCTGCTTTGGGTCCCAGGATTTGCTCTTTCTGCGTACAGAAATACAGCAGCGTTCACAATAAGTCAGCGCTAACCTCACTCTACCTGCAGGAGCAATGCCAACCATGTTGCGTGATGGTGGTCCTCCTATAAAAGCCTTTTAGCATGGAGATTTTAGAAAACTGCATATTAAAGGAAATCTAATCCCTTTGGGAAAGCTAGGTACCAGTGCTGCTGAATTAGTGACATCTGAACCTGTCCCAGGCACTGCAGCTCACTATGCTTTGGAATTTGGTGGAAAAGTCTCTTAGCTGGTCAGCGTTCATTTTCTGTTTCACTTTTCTGTAGAAGAAATTCTCTAATAAATGCTGACTAAAGTGCAGTGCTACACACGCTCTCAATTTCAGCCACAAATATTTTGCCTAAAGATATTTCCAGAAGTTCTGAAGAAATGTTAATGTGTTACCAGCCCTGTTTGGGCAATACCAGTATCTGCAGGAATTATTGCTGCTGAGCAGGTGTGGCTTCTTCTGTGCTGATGACATTCGCTTTGTAAACTTACACTGTGGTCCTCATGAATTTCTTATCAGTGTTTGAGATGGTGGGGGAAGTTTAGAGGATTTAAAACAGTCGCTGTGGAGTGAATGATTTCTCTTTTGCATTTTGCAGGAAGAAAAAAAGTTTACAAAGACTGTGCAAGGGAAGGTCCAGAGCAGTTACCATCACTCAGTTCAGGAAATTGGAGAGTTGCTGAAAAAGAGACTCGATACCATTAAAAAACTAAAGATTTGAGAAATGCATCCTTGACAGACTCCACAGGGGAGTGACACCAGAGTCCCAGAGAGAAGCAACATCCAATATACCATCACTTTAATCCAGAACTTCCTCATAATGCATGAAGGACTTAAAATCATAAAAGAATTTTTTTAGGTATTACAGATGTATTGAGCTGATTTAAATTATTGTACATAAATGAGAAGCAGGGACCCTTACTGGGGTTTGACCACTTTTTATACATGTTCATAAGCATATTGCAACAGGAGAAAATTAACTTTCTTCCCTTTTGATCTCTAGAAACAACTGGAGATGGTCTTTAGAAGCAGCAATAGAAATCCAGTGTAAAGCATATATCTCAAAGAAGTTGTATTTTCATCACCATACAGTGTTTATAATTTTTGTATGGTCCTTGCCTTAGAAATGCAGAAATTGTAGATGCCCGCATTCAGCCACCTCCAATGGAATAAGCCCGTTTTGGAGCTGCCTGTTTTGTCCGCAAGCCACCTGGTCCTACTGAATTAATTCAGCGCGTTGGTCCAGCAGAGAGAGGTGAGGCTGCACTGGAGGTGCACCCTCTGCATACAGCCTTCCAGCAGAGACCAGCCCTCCGTTGCAGGGTGGGAGTAAGCCATGCCTGCTGGCGAGGCAGGTTCCTCTAAGGAGAGAACTGCTGGAGGAAAGAGGTGGTGTCAGTGTATACACAGGTTGTTTTCACGTTCGGAAAAATTGCCAAGCTGATGAGGAGCAAACTTGGCCATTAAGCTTTAGAGAGAGAGATGGGAATCAGTGTTTCAGCAAAAAAAGACAAAACCAGAGACCTTGTATATAATAGCTGCAGTGAAGTCTGACACTGCAGTTTGATTTCATGTCGGTTTATTGTAAAACAGCAGTCATCATGACTTTTAAAAAGTGTATTTAGATTACTGAAATTTTAAGACTTAAATATTTTAATAGAAATTAAATCCTTTGGCTTTGGTTTTAAGTTGGCAGAGGTAACTTTTGCTTCCGCTGTGGTGTGAGGCTGAGAATACTTTTTGTAACTGTATGCTTGCTTTTTGCAGTTGATCTTTGTTTATTCAAGTACTAGCTCATTAGGCATTCTGTTAGAAAGTGCAGTTGCATCATCTGCTCCCACTAAACCTGCATTTCTGCTGGGTTTTTTCATTTTAAAGGACTAATGCAGCCTAAAATTGGTAGGCAAAAAAAGTTACATGTACCTGCAAAACAACAGACAGATCAGACTGTACAGATTCCTCATCTTCTGATTTAAAGCAGCTAGTATTTGAAGTCTATATTTAAAGTTTTAAGAGAGCTGACAATCCTACCTTTGTCATCTCTTCTATGTTTTGTTAGTAATGCTAGAATGTTGATGAGAGTATTTTTTTAAAATAAATCCTGTGTTTAAAAAAAAAAAAAAAAATTCACATTGCTGCTCTTGCTGGATTTAGTTTTGCTTTGCCCCATCCTGAAAGGGAAAGAAGAATGTCTGCAGGTTGTCTAAATTGTAGTGGATATCCTGATGGTCTAATTGCAATGTCTGGTAAGTGCTCTGGGCTGGAGGAATACCAAAATGTGTTAAGTCTGTTTTGTAGTAATTCTTTTCCTGAAGGAAAACCAACAAAAAAACCCACCAAAAGCAACAACAAAAAAAACCCTGAACTCTTATATGTTGTATAGAACCTTTTTGGAAAGAAGGGTGTGCTCCTTAAATTAAAGGAAGACTGATGACTGAAGTTGATGCTTTGAAATGTGTAGGGTAAGTGAAGACAGTCCCATTGCTGACATGATGCAATTCATAGAGAAGCACTGAGCCAGAAATCTGCACTGCCCCTTCTCATTCAAGGAGTTAAATTGCTGTTGCTGATGTTCCTGTCCCCTCTTTCCCCCGTGGCAGTGCTAACTAGAGAGGGCTTTGAGCAAGCACTGAATGCAAAGTTGAGGACCCTAATCCAGAGCGGGTAGTCCAGGGGCTGATTTATGCTGGAATTTACTTCCACTGCTGCTACAACAGGTTGAATTCAAGCAGTCATATCAATGAGAAATGATGAAAATGTAAGTGAAGTGTAAAGTTAATATAACCAAGCTTTTAAAATCCTCCCATGTGCCTGAAAGCAGAACTTGCTTTAAAAAAAGGTTTTCTGCATCAGCTCTATTAAAAGCAGAATTGAAACTGCGTGAAGGGGGGGGAGGGGGGGATGGGTGTCATCTGAAGCAAAGTCTGAGAAGAGAGGGAACCATGGCTCGCTCGCCTCCCGTCACAGCATTTGGCATGGCACAGGTCCAGTGTTGGCTGGTCACTCAAACCATCCCTGTGCCAGCACAAGGGGAATACTGACTGCTTCTTGTGTTAGTTGCTGTCCCGTTTCCAGTTCCAGCCACTGGTAAACGATAAGCTTATCAGACAAATACAATTTTTTGATTAGTCAGTATTTTATAAAACCGGGTGCCATCTCTTCACAAGCTGTAGGAGGAGACTGTACAAAAATGACTACGTACTGACTGGGGGTTGAGGGAGAATTTCTCTCCCCCTATAAACTGTGTAAAGTTAAATATATATTTCTTACAAAAGAGCGTTTCCCCTCCAGAATATGTCCCACAGGGACCTGATAAGAAATTCAAGCTATAACCCATTGCTGCTGTTGCCCCTTTTCCACTCTTGGAATTTGTTTTTGTTTTGGATTTTTTTTTGTGATGAATTGAAAAACATACGTAGAAGAAGCTACCAAGACTACTGTTTACAGACTGAAGAAATACTGCTTTTATACTACTGGGATCATGAGCCACGATCCTTTTACAGATTTCCTTAACTCCTCTTTGCTTAAAATCAGTGTCTGATGTAGATTAAGGTCAGAAGTCCTAGCCTGCTTTGTCTACATACAGGACAAAATGTACAATGCCTGTTTGTGTTGCCCATCATTTTTGTACTTTTTAACTGTTCAAAAATTGCATTTATATTTTACAATCATTGATAATCATGACTTTATTTTAACCGCTAGTAATCTTAGATGGGATTTTTTGTTGTATCTGCAGCCTTACCTGAACGTTCTCTTCCTTGATTATTCATTGTTAATTTATGACTGTAGAAGATATGTATGCCTCAGCCTTCTACGGACTTAAGTGACACAACTGCAAATGATCTGCTTTAAACTGGATGGGTTTATAATTTATATAAAAGTCAGTTTCGTTACAAATCAGTATTGTTGCCTCTTTATTTTTCTGCCTAGATGGTCTGGAAGTGACTGAAGCGCTTGCCTACACTGTCTAGCTTTGTCAGTCCCTTGGTGAAGCCAGATTATCCTGGTGCAGGGCAAGCAGAAAATCAAGTTACCTGCAAAGAAGGGAGGATGGAAAGGGGCGGGGAATGTTTATTGCTTTCCAGCTGCAGACTGGGTTAGAATGATGACTGCTGACGAAGGGAAGTTTAGATCTGTCAGTTCTTTGACGTGGTATCTCAATTTGCTGTTGGGCCTTTCTGCATTGCTTGCTTGTACTTCATCCTGGCTTTCAGTGATAAAGAAAATACACATGGTATCTCCTCTAGTAGCACAAAAAAAATCCAAAGTGCTTGAGAGGGGTGTGGCAATGTTACGGCAGTGGCCACCATGCCTGGCCTGCTGCTGCATATATTATGCACCCCCAGCTGCTCTCTGCTCTCCAGCTGTTCCTGCTGATCTCTGCGTGGCCCTAACGCTGCAGGTGGTCCAGCAAGGCCAGATCCTGCAACCTGCCCTTTCTCCTGCCTTCGTCCTGTGTGCACTTGCTGCTGGAAGCTGCCCGCTTCTATTTATTTTTCTGGCACCAGCAACAGCAGCACCACCGCCTGCTGCCCGCCGAGGGAAGGGGCTGCCTGCCACCTGCCCTGCCCGTCCCACGCCCGGCGCGGAAAGGGGACCGCGTTAGATCAATCCCTCCCGATCCCAGGATCCCTCTCGCCACACCGCCGCGGCGTGAATCCGGCCCTGCAGCGCTGCCCCCCCGGTCCCCGGTTGGCCCCGGGGCTGGCGGGGCGGGGCGAGCCCCCGGCGGCGGCCGGCGCTCCGCGCGGTCACGTGGCCTCAGCAACCCCGCTCCCTCCGCG